>JAVJIF010018854.1:0-93538 GCA_038442645.1 Agave tequilana | reverse complement strand
CGGGACCACTTGTTATTTGGTCACTCTCTCGTTTGGATAATGGTACCCGTATGTCATGTCCGGATGGGTTCGACTGGAGTGCGGGCTCCAGTATGAACTGCCAGTGGTATGGGACACTGGAGGAGATTGACTAAAATACCAAGTGGTACAGATTGTTATTATTGTCTAAATCACATGACATGCTCGACTCATGTATATTATTGTCCCTTCATGTTTGTTTATTCCTGATATGTATTCACTATCATGTCACTTGTATATCTTGTTACACTTTCTGATATTCGTTACACTCCATGTGGTAATATGCGATTCATGTACATGTATACCCTGCAATGTAAATATTCTGGTTTACGTGTATACCTTACATACTTCATTTTGTATCTGCACAACACAGTAGTATGAGTATATTGCATACTGCACATCTGCATGTTCAGTTCTATCACTCACCACTGTAAAACATATTTTATATCAAACCTGAGACTACTGTAGACATGACCCGATGATAAAAACATGCTAGTTGATGATGGTATTAAAATATGGCATGTTATATTTCTACTGATTCCTAAGTATCTATGATATGGTATCACTGGTATATAAACATGTATTATACATTATTATCATGCTTGTATTACTATAGTACATATTACTGTCTCCTTCATTTTACCACTCACTAGGTCGCTTTCTGACGACCCTCGGTTTGCGTGCCCAGGTTGGAGGTCCGAGTTATCGTATTATCAGGTAGTCCATTGGAGTCACATAGGAGATCATCATCGAGACCATTCATAGGTATCCTTGTGATTTGTTTCTGTTATCTTATTTATCACTGTTTTTCCTATCTGTTATGATCACTAACCTCTTTCTGCAGGTATTCTTGTACTTATTTCCTGCTGGAACTCTTATAAATAAGGATGTGATTTCCCGTACTGAGGCTTAGCGTACGTACGTGAGGGTTTTTTCGCCCTGCGTATGTACGTCGCCATAACGTCCCCGTACCTGCGGGATCGGGGCGTTACATTTTTGCTCTTTAAAAACTTTTTAAGAAACTGGCCAAAGATTGGGGTTTAAATAGGCCCAATCAAAATCTGCCCGTTGGCAGCTGGCAGGGGCAAATTTGCCCTTCCGGTTGACCGGCCGGTCGACCGGCCAACGGTCAAAAAATCGACCGTTGAGCCCTCCGGTCGACCGCGCCCGGTCGACCGTGCCCAGAACCAGAGAGCAATGGCTTTCTGGCCGGTCGACCGCCCGGTCGACCGGGCCAACCCGAGAGTGGGCTGACTTCAGTCGGTAAACCGCTCGGTCGACCGGCCAAACACACTGGCCTTTGTGCACGTCTTGTGCACATCGGTCGACCGGTCCGGTCGACAGACCACTGGTCCGGTCGACCGTCCCGGTCGACCGCCAGAGCCTGGCAGGGCAAAATAGAGGATTCAAAAACTGGTCTTTTTATTATCAAATAAATCCCATAAAATCTCATAAATTTCACAAAAATCAATTCATGTTATATCTTTGAAATACAAACATGTTTGAGTAAAAATCGAACCATGTTACAAACATTTTGAACTATTTTTGACTTACAAATTTTGCCAAAAATCAAAATCCGTACTTTCCAAACTTGGATTTTTGAAATGGAAATCCGTTTTTCTCCAAAACTCGTGTAAATACAAAAACATGATATTTAAACAACTTTGAAGCATATAGTATATGGATAGAATCCAATATACATGAAATATATATATATAATATATATATATATATATATATATATATATAAATATTTTTGACATTAAATCCGAAAATAAGTTTTATTTAAATACAAAACTCCAAACACATGAATAGTATATCAAAATAAGTTTTTCTAAGAATATGAAGCATACATGTATATAGATCAAATCTAATATACATTAAACTATGTAAACTTGTTTTGATTCTATCTATCCATGAAAACCAAGATTGGTTAAACCGAAAACCAAAACCAATAAACATGAAACGTGTGTGTTGTGAACTTGAGCATATCACACTATCTAATCTTTACAATGGATCTAAACTAAATCTTAAACTAAACAAATTGAAGCCTTCTTGACGAACTCCGTCTTCAAGTCGACTCGATCCAAACGAGTGCTAGATATGAACTTGACACTCGGGCTCTTGAATCACCATGTGAAAGCTCCAAAACACCTTTGTTGAAGCTAATCACCTACTAATATCTTGATCAAATATCTGAAACTAAATATCACAAAATTATTAGTAAACTAACTACATGAGTTAATCATCATCAAAACTAGAGTGGAAGGCCTCTGGGCCAACAATCTCCTCCTTTTTGATGATGACAAAACTCATGGAGTTATATATGCATGGATTAAAGTTAATCTTTAAAGAAGCTCCCCCTTAACTCATGCATAGCAATAAACAATAAAGATATGCAATGAATGCTATAAAAATAAACATGCTTTTGATATCAAATTTTAAAATAAACATGCTCTTGATATCAATAAAAAAATCTTAAAAACTGTTGCTCTTGATACCAATAAAAACTTCAATAAGAACTCTGATACAAAAAAAAAATAATATCACAAAACATGTTCTTGATACCAATTAAAAACAACAAAACAATATGCTTTTAATAAACATGCATATATATGCTAAAATACTTCTCCCCTTTTGTCAATCATCAACAAAGGGGTTAAAGTAAACAATAAAATAATGTTGTCCCCCTTTTTGTCCGAAAGAAAAATCAACAAGGGGTGTGAAATCAAATCAAAACATTATGATACTAATTAAAAAAATATATCAATTTAGTGCAAAGGTATACACAGAAACATCATGAGACCGAATGATGAAACCAATTGAAAATAAACAAAACATTTTGAATATAACAAACAATAATTTTGATATCAATTGAAAGATATAAGCATAAAGGTCATCTTGATACCAATTGTAAAAATTAGTACCAATTGAAAATATTTTGCACTTTTGATACCAATAGAAAGTATTTTACATTGTTTATACCAATATTGAAAATGAAACACGTATCAATTGAAAATATTTTTCATTAGGAGCGTATGATACCAAATTAAAAAATCAACATCATTTTTCAATCATTTTTCAACATAAAGTGTGGGAGTAAGATACCAAATGTAAATAAAACTAAAACATACCAATTGAAGGTAAAATATGAATTTCTCTCCCTTTATGAAATACTAAACAAAATGATGCATAAGTTGTATAAGATACCAATGAAAAAAAATCAATTGAAATATAATTGTCATTTAAGGAATCAAGCTTAGTATAACCAAAAATTTGTGCTCAAAGATATAGAGATATAGTAAGCAAAAATAAAACATGTATATATGTATGAAAAATTAAATACCAATCGTAATTTATACTATTTGAAGTTTAAGCATACATATATAAAAATATATGAGTATACAAGAAGAATGTCAATAGTGATACCAATTGAAAAGATACAATGATATCAATTGAAACTATAATGAGAATCAAGTGTATAACTCATACTTCCTACTACCCATTCATGCACATGTTTTAAATAGATTTTCAATAATGAGCATACAAGGCATGGTCGTCAACCAACCGCCCTTTGATGGGTAGGGTTTTCAAAAATAAGTTTGAAAATAATATAACACGTTTGAAAACTCTACCATATGAAGAATACGAACTAGTTATATGAAAATTTTGAAAACTAGTGCGAAATCCTTCAAGCAAGGAATAAAACAAGAATATATTCCATAAAACATGAAAATCACTAAACCAATGTCACTCAAAATCTATATGGCACATATAATACTCATGAAAACAAAATCATGAGAAAACATCAAGTAATATGAGTGTACAAGTTTTGTGAAAGACATAGTCATGGAAATAGGCAATTAGGCTCAATATGAAATTCCTTAAAACATGAAAAACATGAAAATCTAATTTTCATCAAATTAATTTAATCTTCAAGGCATATGTATGTTTTGTACAAACTAGAGTATACATACATATCCAAACATGAACGAGTCCACAAAAGTATATGCATGAAGGCAAGTGGCTCAAGGATGTATATGTACAGCTATAGTTTAGACAAAATAAATATATACATGAAGTTTAAACATACACATGAAAACATGTACAAAATATGAATATAAGTCAAAATGTATGAATCATCAAAAGTAGGTTATACTAGTACATCTAATGGGTACAAATGAGTATTCAAGCACAAAATATAATAATCTATTTGGTTCACTAGTTGTACAAGTACATATCCAAGTTTTAATGAACACTAACATCTAAACATGTAGTCAAAACATGAAGCATAGAAGTCAAAACAAAACTCATATGATCATTATGTAAATGCCCATGGATTAGAGCTATGATATACATAATAGCTAAATTATGGAGAGAACACAAAATATGGGTCCATATAAACATGGGTGATCTCAAGTACTAATCATGTATGTCATAGGACTAATAAACATGGCATATGGCATAATGAACATTAAAACATGACATGCTAAAAATCAACAATATGAAAATCATGTAAACATAAATGAGGAGTTAGAGATCGTTACCAAAACCGATAGGGCACATCTCCATATCTCCAAACCAAGGTGGTCCTCCCACCAAACTCCCCTTGAAAGAGATGCATCCAAATAGTCCTCTTTAAGCTCGGAACGCATCCACCTCAAGGAACCATTACTCTCACGTCATGTGAGAGCCCACACCTACATCAAATACAATAGGAGTGATCTTTGGTACCCCATACTCTTTTGGGTCCATAGGGGTTAGCTCCTTTCCTAACTCAAACAAATTTAATTGTTAAATTTGAATCATGTATACGATCATAACAAAACTTAGCAAGGTGGCCCTTACGTTCACAATGTGTACAAGTGTACACATGAGCATACATAGTGTGATGGATGTGAACGTGAGGAGCATGTGTATGTCGTGGTTTGTGTGCATGCATAGAAGGAACTTGTTTCTTTCGAAACATAGATTCCAAACGTGTATGGTTCATGGCACAATGGCTCAAAGAGGAGCCAAAACATTTAACACTTTTCTTCAAAACATTTATATCATTTTTAATACTAGAAGATAAAGTGGAGCATGCAATAGGTGAGCTAGATGATGAAGCTATACTAGCATGGCAAACATGAGAATCTATATCATTTTTCAAAACAATGTTCTTCTTAGAAACCAAATTTCATTCTTTTGAAATAGAAATAATTTTGTTTTTCAAAGAATCATTCTCTTTTAAAACAAAATCAAGTTTTGAAGATAAAGTCTCATTTTTCTTCAAACCATTTTCACAATCATTTTTATTTTTCAAAATCTTGTTTTCATTAAGGGCAAGTTCAAGTTGGGATTTAAGTGAGTCACATTCACTTGAAATATCATCCCTCTCTTGCAAAGAATCTCAAGTCTAGAAGATAAATTTTATTTTTCTTCTTTAAATCAAAACTATCCTTTTTCAAAAGTTTATATTTTGAAATCAAATTTTCACAATTTTTAGCTAGTTCATTATTCAAGGCATGTGCATCCATACACTCATTGCAATAGGAACTAGTACTAACATCTAGTTGAGTATCCGAATGTACCTCAAGGGAGTCATTCCCTTGGACCATGAAGCAACGTTCGTCGAACTCGTCTCGACTAGATTTCCTCTTCTTATTGATAAGCATTGGTAGCTCGGGAGATGTCAAAATGTTCCACACTGCAAAGCGGAATCATAATGAGAAAACACATGTAAATATTTTTTATCAAGAGATGCTCTAAGTGCCTTAAGGGCTAGTGCATTGGCCTCTATATGCTTGCTATCACTAAGGTAAGATTCCTTGGTAATGGTAAGGTAAACTTTGTAACCTACGGCTTTTAAATGACAACTCATCATAACCTTCCATATATCAAGTCTAGAGATATCAAACATGGGAGGGCTATCCATGAGTGCAAACTATATGTGTGCAAATGCAAATGCAAATGTAGATTAGCAAACCAAGATCACACTCCTAAGTAGTTAAACCTAATATCAGGAGCGTAGGCTCTTATGCCAATTGAAAGTACACCTAGAGGGGGTGAATAGGTGTACGGCTAATCTAATGAACAAAATGCGAAAATTAAAACTTAATTGCAACACACTTAGTGTAACTAACGAGTGTAGCCGAATTCCCGGTGAAGGGTTCTAGACTAACTCCTCTTGATTCCTCTGAATAAGAGTTGAGGTGCGATATAAAGCTCTCGTGGTTAAACACAAGTGAGGCACACAAACAAACACAACCAAGCATATAGTATGGATGAGCAATATGAATGATGCAAGGCACAATATAAGAGAGAGAGTTAGAGAAAGTGGATCAAACGCAAACACCAAGATATGTTTCGAGGTTCGAGCACCCAGCTTTACGTCCCTGCCTTCACACAAAAGGATTTTCACTATTTCGTCTACACAGGACTTCTCACACAGGGAAACCTCCAACGAGGATTTGGGGCAATACAATAACCGGGAGTACACAACTCCTCTCTCAAATACAACTCAACCTCTACACTTAGAGGCTAGGCACAAAGCCACAATAATATCAACTCACAAATGAGGGATAGGCACAAAG
This sequence comes from Agave tequilana, assembly GCA_038442645.1. NCBI lineage: Eukaryota > Viridiplantae > Streptophyta > Magnoliopsida > Asparagales > Asparagaceae > Agave > Agave tequilana. The sequence continues at coordinate 86,945 of JAVJIF010018854.1, read as the reverse complement.
CCAAATAACAATCTCCTCTCACTAGAGGAATAGAGCACAAAGCCACCACTCCAATAATCAACCTCTACACAATAGGGATATCACAAATAAGGAGGGTTTACAACTTGGTGATCAAAAGACCACAAACAACTCTTTTCCCACAAAAATAAAGATCCTAATAGATAGGATAGCAAGATAAGCTCAAGTGTGGAAAATAAAGAGTTTGGAAAAACACAAAGAAAAATACTTGGGAAGACAACTAGAATAAGATTGAAATGAAGATCAAAACCAATATCCCAAATGTCCAATTTTTCTTTGATTTTTCCAACCCTTTAAAACAAATAAAGATGAAACCTTTTGTCTCTAAAAACTCTTTGAAAACTTGTATAAAACACTAGAGAAGATGAAATTTTTGCTCTTCAAAAACTTTTTAAAAAACTGGCCAAAGTTGGGGTTTAAATAGGCCCAATCAAAATCTGCCCGTTGGCAGCTGGCAGCGGCAAAAATTGCCCTTCCGGTCGACCGGCCAACGGTCAAAAAATCGACAGTTGAGCCCTCCGGTCGACAGCCCGGTCGATCGTGCCATGAACCAGAGAGCAGCGGCTCTCTGGCCGATCGACCGTCCGGTCGACCGGGCCAACCCGAGAGTGGGCTGACTTCAGTCGGTCGACCGGCCAAACACACTGGCCTTTGTGCACGTCTTGTGCACATCAGTCGACCGGTTCGGTCAACCGACCACTGGTCCGGTCGACCGTCCCGGTCGACCGCCACAGCCTGGCAGGGCAAAATATAGGATTCAAAAACTGGTCTTTTTATTATCAAATAAATCCCATAAAATCTCATAAATTCTACAAAAATCAGTTCATGTTATATCTTTGAAATACAAACATGTTTGAGTAAAAATCAAACCATGTTACAAACATTTTGAACCATTTTTGTGACTTACAAATTTTGCCGAAAACCAAAATCCGTATTTTTCAAAACTTGAATTTTTGAAATGGAAATCCGTTTTCTCCAAAACTCATGTAAATACAAAAACATGATATTTAAATAACTTTGAAGCAATAGTATATGGATAGAATCCAATATACATGAAAGAGATACATATCAATATTTTGATATTAAATCCGAAAATAAGTTTTGTTTAAATACAAAACTCCAAACACATGAATAGTATATCAAAATAAGTTTTTCTAAAAATATGAAACATACATGTATATAGATCAAATCTAATATACATTAAACCATGTAAACTTGTTTTGATTCTATATATCCATGAAAACCAAGATCGGTTAAACCGAAAAACAAAACCAATAAACATGAAATGTGTGTGTGTTGTGAACTTGAGCATATCACACTATCTAATCTTTACAATGGATCTAAACTAAATCTTAACTAAACAAACCGAAGCCTTCTTGACGAACTCCGTCTTCAAGTCGACTCGATCCAAACGCAATCCAACGAGCTTGACTCCAAACGAGTGCTACATATGAGCTTGACGCTCGGGCTCTTGAATCACCATGTGAAAGCTCCAAAACACCTTTGTTGAAGCTAATCACCTACTAATATCTTGATCAAATATCTGAAACTAAATATCACAAGATATTAGTATACTATAACTACATGAGTTAATCATCATCAAAACTAGAGTGGAAGGCCTCTGGGCCAACAAACTGGTCTTTTAATTAAAATCCCATAAAATCATATTATTCCACAAAAAATCAGTTCTTTAAAATACTTTGAAGTGCAAATATGTGTGATAAAAAATCAACACATATTACAAACATTTTGAACCATTTTTGTGATTTAGAAGTTAAGCTTAAAACCAAAAAATCGTATTTCCAAAATTTGTATAGGTACAAAAACAAGATATTGAAACTCTTTTGAAGTATAGAGTGTATGGATAAAATCCAATACACATGAAAGATATTATATCTATGTTTTTGATATGAAAATCAAACCGGTTAAATGAAAAATCAAACATATAGAAACTTGTGTGGTGTGAACTTGAGCATATCAACACTATCTATCTTACACAAGATCTAAACAACACAAACCGAAGTCTTCTTGTAGAGCTCTATCTTCAAGTTGACTCGATCCAAACACGATCCAACGAGCTAGACTCTAACCGAGTGCTAGATGCGATCTTGATGTTCAAACTCTTGAATCAACATGTGTAAGCTCCAAAACACCTTTGTTGGAGCTACACACCTACTAAGATCTTGATAGATAACTGAAACTAAATAAGCATAAGATTATTAGTAAACTATAACTACATGAGTTAATCATCATCAAAACTAGAGTGATGGGCCTTTGGACCAACACTATACTGCATGCATGTCTTCTTAATCATCCGTTCTTTGATCTCTGAATCTTCGACACCTTCACAACGTATGCCAGTCACAATCCTAACAATCTCTCCATTGACTTGAGTACATCTAAGTCTAAGAATAGCCATCATGCTCCATATGCTCACATCAATGTACAATTGAATAACTCTTGACTTTATCTCCACCTCTAACAAGTCACTTTCATAAATACCCAAACAGGGATTTTGTCACGATCACTTCAGACAAAATCTCCTTCTAATTTTCCAGCAAGGAATTTGGTTGTCGAACCCCACAGGGATTTTTACTCGTCACATTAATGATTACCTCTGATGATTTCTTCAAAATTCCCCTAGAGTCGATGATGTCACATTAACGATACCTCTGACAGACTCCTACAAATTTTCAGGGAGAATGCTAAATTCTCTATAATCCTTTATGGAATTCCCATTAACCCCAAATGAGTTCTTGATAGATTCCCCTCAGAGTCTATTACTACCATTTTCAGTCTCCACTGGACCTTTTGGTTGTCACGTTAACTTATACCTCTAAAAAATTCCTAATCCCCATTGGTGCATTTGTCATGTTAAGCAATTACCTCCGACAAAACTTCAAAAGCTCTTCCAGGGTTTTGTTCTCTGACAAATTTTAGGAGCACTATTTTTCCCGGTGGAATTCTCTAGCAATATTCTTACATTTGTGGAGAACAATCAATTCCACCAAAATTCCTTACCAATTCCCTTCTATGGAATGGTAGGACCACACAAACCTGTATTCATTTTCCCAATAATTACAGAACAAATCGGTCACGTTAACACTATATCTCTGATAGTAAAATCTTAATGTATCCCCCGCGGATCAAGACTCCACTTGTTATTCTCTCCAATATAATGATAGGTCTACTCAAATTGTGTAAGTCGCATAGTTAAATGGTTGTCACATTAACATTATACTTCTGATAATTTTTTCTAAAAATCCTCCAAGGAAGCACTAATTTTCCTACAAAGTTTATAATCAAATCATATTCCCTAGTGGAATAACTCTTTTGTCATCACGTTCAGTTCGCCACCTCTGAACGACAAGACTGGTGGCTTCTCAATCAGTTATGTCCGTATTACCTCTGAACCGACAGATAACCAAGTCTCATCTTTCAGTCCGGTAGGAACTACCCTTTTGCCGTAATGTCTAGTTTTTATCACCTCTGAATGGCGGGGCTTTGAGTCTGGTAACTCCTAATTGGTTATGTCTAATTTATCACCTCTGAACCAGCGGATGCCCAGATCTCTTCTCTTTTATGGTACTCAAATTGTTATGTCTAGTTCACCATCTCTGAACAGACGAGTCTATAATTTTGTTCTCCTTTCCCCCCGTCAGACCCAGGAGTACTTACTGTCAAGTTAATATGACAATTTCTAAATAACGAATTGCAAGTCTGGTGTCTCTTAGTTGGTCATGTCCAGTCAATCACATCTGAAGCAACGGGTGCCCAGATCCATTCACCCTTGCAATCCAGTGGGCTAGCTGTCAAGTTAATACGACTACCTCTGGCAGCGGATTCGGAATTTAGTGTCTTAATCTATCATGTCCAGTCAAACACCTCTGAATAGACGGGTCCTTAAAACCAGTTCACCTTTCATTTACTGTCATATTCAGTTCTTCATTTCTGAATAGTAAACACTCTAAGTTTGGTTATTTCTAATCGGTTATGCTCAGTCTGTTACCTCTGAACCGATGAATACTCATTCTCATCTTTCTTTGTCGTTATGTCTAATTCGTCATCTCTGAATGACAAAACATCGTATTTGGTTATTCCTAATCAGTTATGTCCATTTCATTACCTCTAAACTGAAGGATATTCCGATCTAACTCTCTAGCCCAGTTGGGACTATTTCTTCGTGTCATGTCTAGTTAATTACCTCTGAACAAAGGACCCTCTTTCTAGTGATTCCAAACCTATCATGTATAGTCAATCACCTCTGAAAAGATAGATTCCTTAGTTTATTTTCTTTTATCCCCAGTGGATTCTTATTCTTGGACTAACTTTATCATGTTCATAACCTCTGAATAATGTTAGTCTCAATCTTTCAGGAATTTCACTTGGTGAAATTTCATCCTATTTATTTCTTTTCTAAAGAACTTACATGTTAAGTTTTCCTATATGAAAGACTTATATTACCTAAGGTTAATTACACAAGCAGAAAATAAGGATTTTGAAAATCTAAAAGATAGCCTCACGACTATTTATAGGTATTAAGTGCCTTTAGCTTCGCCTCTTAAAAAAGAGTGAAAGCTGACGTTTCGAATTTTGAAACGACAGCAGAGGATAAACTCCTATGGCCGAGCTTCGCCACACAGGCGAGCCGTTAACTTCGCCAAATGGACAAGAGCTCCACTGCGAGCAAAAAACTAAATTCAACCATGTTATACTCTGCTAGGAGTTTTAACTTCGCCACAAAGGCAAAGTTCCATCATAACCCTGAAGGTTAACTTTGCCAACTAGGCAAAGCTCTACTGAGAGCTAAGTTTTAGTCTCACCTAAATGGCTCTCTAGTTGGCAAATGGTAACTGCTAATTCAAAGTATTTTGAAGCCCGTCCTAATCTACAACGAACTTCGAAAACTTTGAAGGGAGTCTTATTGACAGTTACAAAAAACAAACTCCAAAACAGCTTTTCAATTGGTCTGAACAATGTCTGACTTATCAACACTTAGAAACGACAAGCCACAAAACAGGCTGATGACCAATCCATTAGCAAGCACAACAGAGTTGAACTCTAGCGTCGCATTGCAGAGCCAACTGGCTACATTCTCTAGCTTTGCACGAAGCTTTACTTAGCCCTGCTAAGCTGATTTATAATTTGCCAGAAGCTATAGCCTTCTCAAAAAGGCTAATGATGCCAAACAAAGGCATAGCTTCGCCATGGGCTTTGTGCTAGCTCTGTGAAGAGCTGAACTATAGCTTCGTTGAAAGCTCTTTAGCCTCACCAAAGGCGTAGCTTCGCCAACAATCGAATCTCCAGGTCATTTAACCTTTCTAAATCCTTGAACAGATATAAAAGAGAATATTCCCCGTGATTAGCCATTCTACTGAATGACTAGAGATAATAAAGGGATTCAAATCCCTTATAGTGATTCAAATATCTCTATTAAAAGAGATATCCTAGGGATTCAAATCACTTAATTAAAGGAGATAATCAAGGAGGTAAATTTCTTTAATTGTTGACAGCCTGGCAGGCTAGCTTCGCCATAAACTAAATTAGCCTCGTCATAGGTTGAATTAGCTTCGCCAGAAGCTGAATATCTTTGCTCATGGCTATTCTATCTTCATCTGAAGATTGCAACAACTGTATTTATAGTTGTTAACTAATTTTTAGGGATTTACAATGCCTTACTTGGCCATAAATAGTCGGTTGCAGGCTAAAGTGGGGAACTCTTCAGCTAAAGAAAGTGTGTGAGAGAGAAAACAAATAAGATCTTCTTCTAACAATAACATAAGCTCTTTTGCGTATAGCTTCTAACAGTGGCACGCTTTTCCATAATTCTTTGGATTAAACAAGGGTTCGACCACCATAGTGCATCTGAACTTCCCTAAGCTTCTCCACGGGTAAGGGAATTCTCGAACCAGGCAAGAAAGAATTCCCATGCAGTAGATCCGGTTTCAATTTTTCGTGTGGTCAACAGAATAAAGTTGTCACGCGCTCACCAGACTTCAACCGACACACTTCCCTAGAAATCTCAAGAAGAGATACTTATAATTTTCTTTTATTACTTGTAATTTCTCTTCCAAATTTTGTAAGTTTTTCTTTTCGATTTTTCAATGGAAAACACTCCAATTAAGTCCATATATAAATTCCAGTATCAGGAAAATCAGTCTTCTGATAAGGCAATATCCTAACTAAACTATCTTCAAGATCTAAATGAGTTTCTATTTGAATTATCATCAAATAAATATCTAATAATTATTTCCACATAAAATCTACTATTTAACCACCAACATGAACCAATTGACCTTAAGATTCAATCCCATTACAGTCCAAGTTCCCTCACAACTAGATCCGAACCTGAAATGCAAAACAGTTATACTAAAATGATATAACTATAATATCTCAATGATGAAATACAAATCCATAAACATTTTAATGTCAAGATAACTTCCGGTCAATCCCCTAGAATATATCTAAATCATCTCTTATAGGATAATACTCCGATCAAAGTATTAAATCATCAGATCAAACTCTAAATCATAAAAACTACAGTCATATCTAAAGACTAAAAATTAAACTAATTAATAATAATCTAATAATTTAACTAATCAATAACAAAATAAATAAAAATACAACATAATAAGGTGATCATTTACATGAAATAATATATTAACTCATACAATTAAAATAAACAAATAAAGAAATCACTTACTAACAACAATAAATGAATAACAACACAAAAGTAAACACTCACTATCACCAAATAAAAATACAATGAAAGCAAACACTCACTGACGAAATATAAATTAAAATGCATAAATAACATGAATCGCTCACTATAAAAAAAACAAGAAATACAAATAAAAATATAACGAAAGCAAACACTCACTGACGAAATATAAATTAAAATGCATAAATAACATGAATTGCTCACTATAAAAAATAAACAATAAATACAATGAAAATAAACACTCACATGAAATGACGCGGTTCCGGGCCTGAATTGTCGCCTAGTCTGTACTGCACGAACCAGTCTAGATATCTGAATCGTCTTGTGTGTTGGTCTTCGAATCGCCTGGCATATCCGCACTCTGCGAACACGAATTCTAATCTTCCGTTACTTGGTTCGGATCACACAAGCGAGTCCGAAACATTACAATACGCAACCATACACACGAATACACAAACACACGCACATATACACAATTACTCACATATACTTATACACTAAAATGCACGTACACACATGTACACATATATACTCACACACATGCATTATACCCGCACACACATATTTATACACAGAATACACACACTGAGAGAGTAAGACAGATAGGGATAGGAATTAATCCAATCACCCACGCATATACACAATACACACACAAGCACACAAACTTGCACATTTTTACACACAAAATATACACACACTCACATGTGTACTCACATGTGTACTCACACATGAATAAACCCCCCCCCCCCACACACACACACAAATATGATTACACAGAGGGAGAAAAGAAGGGCACTCACGCTAGGGGGCTGATGCGTGGAGGAGCTTTGGTGAAGCGGCGTATGGCTCCGACGGAGGAAGGAGGGGCACTGCACATGGGTGGCACGTCAGCGCGCTTCCGGGGTGGCATGGCGGAGGTGGTTCTGCTCGCGTGCAGAGGAGATAATGGAGGTAGATGGCGCGCTGGCCATAGAGGAGATGAGAGATCAGGGGAGAGGGGGCCATGACTGCTGTGAGAGGGAGGAGGGGTGAGGTGCAGTTGACGGGGGAGTTCTCACGGTGAAGGTTACAGAATGCAACGACGAGGAGAGGGCAGCGGCTGTGGGTGGTCGACGGAGGTGATGGCGGAACCCACGAAGGCTCCGGCTGGGTGGGGATGGTGCTCATGGTGAGAAGGAAGAAGAAGGAGGTTAGGGATGGCCTGGTGGTTGGAAGATGGTACTGGTGACGGAGAAGGGGCTTGGGTCGACGTCGAAGGGGGCTTTAGCGAAGATGGGAGAAGTGGGCACGGGGGGGTCTCGGCAGTAGAGAATGATGATGAAGGAGAGGGAAGATGAAGATGGGAGTTCTGCGGGTGGTTTAGAATTAGGGTTATGGTTAGGGTGTAGGATTAGGAATATGATTATATAGGGGATTAGATAATGGGTTATTGGGTTTGGGTCGTGGTTAATGGGTATGGATTTAGGTATCAATGGGCTATGGGTATTAAAGAAGAGAAAAGAAATGAAAGAGAAACCTACAAAGTAAAATATTAACGAGAATAATTAATATCGACTAATAATAATAATTTTTACAAAATAATAATTACCAAAATAAAAATAATAGTCATGATAAAATAATAGTAATAATGATAACAACAGCTAATAATAATAGTAATTAATAATAACAATAATCATAATTAATGATAAAATTAATAATAATACCAATACATAATAATAATACTAATTACAATAATAATAACAACAATAATAATATCACTAATAATTAACAATAATCATAATAATAATAACAACAACAGTATTAATGATAATAATAACACTAATAATATTAATAATAAATAATAATTATAATGAAATAATAATAGTAAGAATTATTACAAATAATAACAATAATAATAATGATAGCAATAGAAATAATAGCAATTAATAATTAAAATTGTTAATAAATGATAATAGTAATAATATATAACCAAATTAATATTTATATCTCAAAATAATTTGTATCAATAATAATAATAAGTCATAAATCAAGTTAAATAATAATAAAATAATAAGTAAAGCAAAATAAATACCTAAAAAATAAAATATTGTATTATTAATTAGGGATATTACATAAGACTTATAGATTACTTAACTTTTGCAAGAATTCTTTAAAAATATTTTCTCTCTTTTAAAATGCGTTTACGAAAATACTAACACTTTGTTTTTCTTTCTTTTATGAATTTTGTGAGTTCAATACACTGAAAACCCTCATGACAAAACTCTTTCTTTAGGGGTAACCTAGATGTAGAATCACCTAGAGGGGGGGTGAATAGGTGATGGCTAATCTAATGGTCACTTAATGCCAAATAATGTGGAATTAAAAACTATAATGACCTAAACTAAACTATTTAAACTAAACACCACGTATAACACAAGAGTGTAGCCGAATTCCCCGTGAAGGGCTCTGGACTAACTCCTCTAAATTCCCCTAGATAAGGGTTGAGGTGCCGCGTTGGCTCTCTTGGTTAAATACAAGTGTTAGCAAATAACCCAAGCATATACAATAAGAGCACACAATGAATATCAAGCATATAAAGATAAACACAATAATAGTATGCAAGATATAAACAAAGAGACAAAGAGAGAGTGAGCAATTGCAAACACAAGGGATTTGTTTCGAGGTTCGAGCACACTTGCTCTACATCCCCGCCTTCGACACACGAAGGATTTCCACTATAATCGATCCCACCGAATCACTCGGTGCCGCAACACCTACAACGAGTTCCCACTAGAACTCCTTGGACTCTCTCGTCCGTACACACCGCAAGCCCACAAGCTCGCCGAGGCCGCACCTCAAACAACAAGTTCGCACCCGAACTCGAAACACCGCGGACACACACGTCCGCCTCCTCAAAGTACAAAGAACAAGTCTTTGGTGATCACAACACTTTGATCACCTAAAAACAATCTCACTACAACACTCCTATAGGATGAATATGTCAATGGATGGCTCAAGTGTTTGTGTGAGAAAATAAGGATGAGAATGGTGGAGGAAAACTCAAAGAAATCTCTTTTAACACTCTTGATAAAACTCTCCTTTTGATTGGAAATATTTGCTCTAAAACAAGTGGAGAAAACCTCTTAAAAGAGTTGGGAAAACTGGTGAAAAATCCACTTCAAAATCTTAATCAAAACAGCCCCCAAATGGCCCAATTTATAGGGCTCCAAAAACTAGCCGTTGGAGGTCTGTCAGGCCCGTCGATCGACCGCCCGGTCAACCGGCCAACGGTCATATTTCAGACTGTTGTGCCATCGGTCGACCGGTCGGTCGACCGAGCCAGGATACAGAGAGCAAGTCTCTCTGTCCGATCGACCGCCCGGTCGACCGGGGCCTTTCCAGCGAGCAGAGCTCTCTGGACGGTCGACCGGGTCGGTCGACCGGCCCTCCTGCCAGAACTGGGGTGCATGTCTGTGCACGTCGGTCGACCGCCCGGTCGACCGGCTGAAGCCAGATCAGAAAACTGGGATTTAAAACTTGGTCTTTTTGGCTCACATAAAATCCCATAAAATCACAGAAAATCTACAAAAATAGTTTTACCAATATACTTTGATAAACAAACATGCTTGCACAAAATCAAGGCATGTTACAAATAATTTGGATTATTTTGTAAGTTGGAAATATTTGTGCAAATGAAAAATAGTATTTTCCAAACTTGATTTTTCAAAACTTGTTTTTCCAAAACTTTACCAAATACAAAAACAAGATATTTAAACTCATTTGAAGCATAGAGTGTATGGATATGATCCACTACACAAATATGGTGAAATATCTATGTTTTTGACATTAAGCACTAAACATGATTTTGGTTAAAACATAAAAACTAGAATACCAAAAACCAAATATGTATTTTCTAAAATAGAAAATCTTTTGTAAAACAAAACTATCAAGAGTGTGTGTGTATATGTATACTTGAGCAATCCACCAACTACTCTATCCTTTACATTTTATCTAAAAATAAAATCTTCTAAAACAAACCTAGACACAAGTCTTCATCTTCTTGAAGTCTTCACTTGATGCCTTCTCATCTTCTTGACTTGGTCCAAACACGATCCAATGGCTCTTGGATCAAACCGTGCTAGCTCCAAAACTTGACTTCAAATTCTTTGTTGAAGCTATGCACCTACTAAGATCTTAATCATAAATCTGTCACTAATTAAATACAAGATCATTAGTACTATAACTACATGAGTTGATCATCATCAAAACTAGAGTGATGGGCCTTCGGGCCAACAATCTCCCCTTTTTGATGATGACAAAACTCATGAAGTTATATATGCATGGATTAAAGTAAAGCTCCAAAGAAGCTCCCCCTTAACTCATGCATAACAAATAAATAATAAATATGCAATGTATGCTCATAAACATGTATGCAAATCTAGGAGATAAACATGCCAATCAAGCATAAAACAAATCAAAGTCTTTTTTTCCTATTTGCAAAACAAAACATATATGCATAAACATAAAGTCTTTTATAAAAACATGCATATATACCAAATACCTCTCCCCCTTTTTGTCAATCATCAACAAAAGGGTTAAAGTAAAAAATAAAATCAAATAAATTTTTCTCCCCCTTTTTGTCCGAAACAAGGAACCAATGAAGGGGTAAACATAAATCAATCAATAAGGATTATATGCGATATACATTCATGAAGAGGAAGACATTAAGTTAGCTTCCCTACACATATGCATTACATGAAGAAGGGATGACAAGCCCCAATTCACATAACACATATTATGTAATGCATAAGAGGAGATGTGAAGCTCCCCCTACACACGTGTACCACATAAAGAAGAGTTGTCAAGCTCCTCAATATACAATACACTCAACATGAATCTATATGTAGAAGAGATGTTAAGCTCTCCTTGCATATAAGCAATACAAATCAAAAATTTTGAATTTTTCTTATAAAACAAAATTTTGAATTTTCTCAATGAAACAAATCTTGAGAATTTTTCTTAAAATTTTTATTTTCTTATCATAAATAACTTTGTGCTTTAAACATGTAAAACAATTTTAACTCAAGCACAAATAACTCATATATATGTATGAAAAATGAGTATACCAATTGAAATTGATACATACATATATAAGAAAACAAAATATGAGTATATACAAAAATAGAGTCAAATTGATACCAATTGAAATGATTCAATGATACCAATTGAAACAATAATAGGATCATGTGTATATCTCATAAACATTGAAGAATAAATAACTAGTTAAATTAATTTTTAAAAAACTAGTTAAAGATCCTTCAAAAACATGAAACCAAATCATATGTATTTCATGAATCATACCAAATACACAAGAGATGACACTCAAAATCGATTAAGCTCATAAAAGTGTTCATGAATCAAAGTCATGACAAAACAAATAAAGTGTGTGTTCAAAAATTATGTAAATAGCATTTTCATGAAAATAGTTAATGAAGCTCAAAAACAAAATGTAAATTCATTTTTCATTAAAACAATAAACTTCTAGGTATATGTATGATTTATCTAAATCTAACAATATGCATACATATCCCAACATAAAAGAGTCTATTAAAGGTATTTGCATGAAGGCAAGAGACTCACGGGTATACATGTATATTTATTAGATTTGAACAAAAATTACATATACATGAAGTAAAACATGAAAATTGGCAAAACAGGTGTAAATGAGAGAATCATCAAAACTAGGCTATACATGTGCATATAGTGGGTACAAATGAGCATGAAGTGCAAACATATATGAATCAATTTGTTCTCACTATTGTATATGTATAAATACAAGTTTTGATAAAAACTACATTTAAACTAGTATTTACCACATGAAGCACAAAACCTAAAAAATGAACATGCTAAAAATATGATATATGAACAAGCATGTAAATAAACAAACTAGGAGTTTAGAGATAGTTACCAAGCCATAAGAACTATACTCCAAATCTCCAAATATGGTGGTTGTCTCACCAAAACTCCTTGATAGCGGTGCATCAATAATATGTCCTTCAAGTCCATGCATCCACCACCAAGGCACCATTCCTCTCACGTTGTGTGAGAGCCCTCACCTACATCAAAAACACACGGTGGCGGTTTTGGTACCCATTTCCTTTTGGGTCCTTGGGGGTTAGCTTTGTAAGGCATCCAAACATTTTTATTAGCAAAATTTAAATGATTAATCTTATTATAACAAAACTTTGCTAAATGGCCTTTGCGGCCATAATGTGTTCATTTGTACACCTTAGTATGCTTATGTGTGTGAGTGTGATCATGACGTGCAACATAAGCATATGCATGATGAGGATGATGTGCATGAATGTGTGGAGTTTGTTTCTTTGAAAACAAGGACTCCAATCTCTTATGATTGAATGCACATGAGCTCAAGGTTGAGCTCAAACAATTTATTTTATTTTTCAAAACATTAATCTCACTATTATCAATGGTGGCATGTAAAGCATGGTGAGATTGTGAAACAATTTTCTTTTCTTTTGAAAAACATTTTCTTGTTCTTTTTCAATCATTTTTCTTTTTAAAATATTATTTTCTTGAAAAACGACTTCCTTTTGTTTTTCCACCAAAATAATTTCATTTTTCAAATTAGTGTTTCCTTCACAAAGATTATTTAATTTGGAAAGCAAGGAAACATTCTCATTTTTCAAATTCTCATTTCTTTTTCAATGCATGCAACCTTATTTTCTAATGAATCTTTTTCATTAAGCATGCAATCAAATTTCTTTTTCAAATTTTTATTATCCTTTTTAATCATGTCATATTTCTCAAGAAGTAATTGACAAAAAGATGTGAGCTCATCATATGACATGTCTTCATCATCTAACTCGGATTCGGTGTTTACCTCAAGGGGGTTATCCCCTTGGACCATATAGCACAAGTTGGAGGTGTCACTTCCAACAACCGAGTCGCTCCCCGCATAGTATTGATCTTTTTCGTCAAGGGAGAGGAGGGTGTTCCATGCTACAAAAGCCGAATCAATATTAGAAACCCTAGATAAATAATCATCATTTAGGGTAGACTTTAAAGCATGTAGGGCTTTTGCATTAGCCTCAAGATTCTTACCATTTAAATAATAATCATTAGTGATGACAAGGTAAACATGAATGCCTAAGGCCTTGAGGTACAAAGACATCTTAACCTTCCAAACTTGGATGTTAAGAATGTCAAAAGTGGGTGGTGACATGAAATCCATGGTGTGTGTACAAATATAGTGATTAGCCTAAAATGAGGATCTTTAACTCTAGGTTGTAAGACCCAAATACAGAGCACTTGGCTCTGATACCAATTGTAGAATCACCTAGAGGGGGGGTGAATAGGTGATGGCTAATCTAATGGTCACTTAATGCCAAATAATGCGGAATTAAAAACTATAATGACCTAAACTAAACTATTTAAACTAAACACCACGTATAGCACAAGAGTGTAGCCGAATTCTCCGTGAAGGGCTCTGGACTAACTCCTCTAAATTCCCCTAGATAAGGGTTGAGGTGCCGCGTTGGCTCTCTTGGTTAAATACAAGTGTTAGCAAACAACCCAAGCATATACAATAAGAGCACACAATGAATATCAAGCATATAAAGATAAACACAATAATAGTATGCAAGATATAAACAAAGAGACAAAGAGAGAGTGAGCAATCGCAAACACAAGGGATTTGTTTCGAGGTTCGAGCACACTTGCTCTACATCCCCGCCTTCGACACACGAAGGATTTCCACTATAATCGATCCCACCGGATCACTCGGTGCCGCAACACCTACAACGAGTTCCCACTAGAACTCCTTGGACTCTCTCGTCCGTACACACCGCAAGCCCACAAGCTCGCCGAGGCCGCACCTCAAACAACAAGTTCGCACCCGAACTCGAAACACCGCGGACACACACGTCCGCCTCCTCAAAGTACAAAGAACAAGTCTTTGGTGATCACAACACTTTGATCACCTAAAAACAATCTCACTACAACACTCCTATAGGATGAATATGTCAATGGATGGCTCAAGTGTTTGTGTGAGAAAATAAGGATGAGAATGGTGGAGGAAAACTCAAAGAAATCTCTTTTAACACTCTTGATAAAACTCTCCTTTTGATTGGAAATATTTGCTCTAAAACAAGTGGAGAAAACCTCTTAAAAGAGTTGAGAAAACTGGTGAAAAATCCACTTCAAAATCTTAATCAAAACAGCCCCCAAATAGCCCAATTTATAGGGCTCCAAAAACTAGCCGTTGGAGGTCTGTCGGCCCGTCGATCGACCGCCCGGTCGACCGGCCAACGGTCATATTTCAGACCGTTGTGCCATCGGTCGACCGGTCGGTCGACCGAGCCAGGATACAGAGAGCAAGTCTCTCTGTCCGGTCGACCGCCCGGTCGACCGGGGCCTTTCCAGAGAGCAGAGCTCTCTGGACGGTCGACCGGGTCGGTCGACCGGCCCTCCTGCCAGAACTGGCGTGCATGTCTGTGCACGTCGGTCGACCGGCTGAAGCCAGATCAGAAAACTGGGATTTAAAACTTGGTCTTTTTGGCTCACATAAAATCACAGAAAATCTACAAAAATAGTTTTACCAATATACTTTGATAAACAAACATGCTTACACAAAATCAAGGCATGTTACAAATAATTTGGACTATTTTTGTAAGTTGGAAATATTTGTTCAAATGAAAAATAGTATTTTCCAAACTTGATTTTTCAAAACTTGTTTTTCCAAAACTTCACCAAATACAAAAACAAGATATTTAAACTCATTTGAAGTATAGAGTGTATGGATATGATCCACTACACAAACATGGTGAAATATCTATGTTTTTGACATTAAGCACTAAACATAGTTTTGGTTAAAACATAAAAACTAGAATACCAAAAACCAAACATGTATTTTCTAAAATAGAAAATCTTTTGTAAAACAAAACTATCAAGAGAGTGTGTGTGTATATGTATACTTGAGCAATCCACCAACTACTCTATCCTTTGCATTTAATCTAAAAATAAAATCTTCTAAAACAAACCTAGACACAAGTCTTCATCTTCTTGAAGTCTTCACTTGATGCCTTCTCATCTTCTTGACTTGGTCCAAACACGATCCAATGGCTCTTGGATCAAACCGTACTAGCTCTAAAACTTGACTTCAAATCCTTTGTTGAAGCTATGCACCTACTAAGATCTTGATCATAAATCTGTCACTAATTAAACACAAGATCATTAGTACTATAACTACATGAGTTGATCATCATCAAAACTGGTGTGATGGGCCTTCGGGCCAACACTAGAGGTCTAACGATTGCAAATGCTAAATGCAACCGCGATTCCTATAAAAGTGAGTTAGGTTAGTTTAATTTTTTTTTTATTTTGCTCGAGGGCGAGCAAAAGATAGGTGTAGAGATATGATTACTCATCAATTTTGCATATTTTTTCACCATATTCTTACATTTATTTTTAAATAAAACTCTGCTATATAACTTCCTCTTTATTTATTAGTGTGCGGGGTACTTACTTAGTGATTAAGGAGAAAAAGAGCCAAAAAGAGCAAGAATCCTAATTAAATTTGTAGTCAAAATCAATTAATTTTCAAGTCAAGAGAAGAAAAAAATATTTTCAGAATATCCACTTTCCAAATCTAAATTCTGAGAATATATATTTAGATGAGTGGGCGGGGCGAAGTTACAGAAGAAAATACAACATCATCAGAGCCTACAATGCCGCATTTTTTCATAGATTACCGTGGAAACACGACAATCCTTGGGGCGGTTGCCTATGCATCTTTGTCTTCGACTTCGATTCCTAATATCCCTGGGCATTCTCCTATAAATACCCCATTGGAGGCAGAGGCAAAAAGATATCTCAAAAAAATACACAAAGAGATCAAAACTAGGGTTTTAGATTAGGTAGTTTAAAATTTTCTTTTATTTTCTATTTCTTTGTAATTTAAATTAAAGAGATATTCATAAGTTTAAGAGAGCGGATTCAAGGGTGACGGTTGATGTAAGTTTCTCCTTTCTCTTATTGTTTCTTTATCTAATTGAAAATTATTTTTGCTTTATTTTTATTGTTTTAAGTTTATTAACCTTCTAGATTACCTCTTTCTCTTTTGATTTCTAAATCTATATGAATCTTATAGCTTCGGAATAGCCTTACTATTGCGAGTGCCACCGATAGTTCATGATGATGGATTCCTTCTTTTTCTACATTAATTCATACTTGCTCTTTGAGTTTTGATGATGTAATGTGGATGAGAATCGAATTTCTTTTTATGAGTTATGCACTAATTGCCTTTAATACAAAGTTAACGATCACCAAAGATCTAAGATTAGACAATCATCTGAAGAGATAAGTAATCTAGTTGGAACACATAGTAAATTTTTATCCTTGAATTTCCTTTCTTTTAATTATCTTTTAAAAAACCAAAAAATACAAATTTATCCTTTTTATTTCTTCTTCCTACTTCCTCTTCTCACTTAACATCTTTTTCTTTTTTTCTCTTTCAAAACAAAGTAGAATAACTTAACCAATTTAGTTATTAAAAATATACCAAAAATCTTGCATCGCATCCCTCCTTGTGGATCACGAACAGCATGGTCGCTGCTACCACGGTTAAATTATGAGAAGCTAGAGTAACACTTTTGATTTCAAATTACATATTTTTATATCTCAATTTTTCTAATCAACTGCAATAATATTCTATTCTTGTATTCATGTTAAATGCTATCTTGTTCTTTTTTCCCTATGGATCTACTGTGTTTACATGTTATGATGGATAATGTCTTGCTTTGTTATTATGACATGGTACAATTTTTATTGTTTTTAAAGTAGAATGAATGATGCTCTTTACAATCACTTTATGCTAAACTTCCTATCTTTATTGTCCCCTTGTCAGTAACTCTGTAATGGATGAAGAAGAGCAGAATCCTCGAAGCGAGCATCCTAATTAGACTGGTTATATCCTACCCCCATCGACAGGAGGATTTGCACTACCTACTCAATCAAATCAACCTTTTGGGTATGGCCAGATCAATCATATGATGATGGGGATGAACATGAGTTCCACAGGAGGCTCCACTCCATATTATGCTGCTAGGTTTCCTTCAATAATAGACCTATATCAGAGCGGGGATGGTTACAGATAGCTCACCCCCGTCTACGTGAGTTTGTCTAACCAAAGGGAGGGAGCCTCTACACCCCGATTCTGTAAGTGATTACCTGCAACTAGTTTGTACTCTCCAAGAGGGATGCCTTCTCCTTGGCCTCTACTCCCTGTCATCACGCAGTGAGAAGCATACTTCAGAGGCCAGAGCCTTCTCTAAGAAATCTGGAGGAAGAGAAGAGTCTGACGTGAGTTCCCCACAAAAGAAAAAACAAGACAGTGGGGAGAAAATTACGAGGCTCCAAGAAACAAATTCTGGGAATCTCATCATGATTATTTTCTAATTCCCTATCTTGCTCATCTAGTGAGGAAAGGATTAAAGGCTGATAAAACTTTTAAGTCATGTGCTTTCTCAATGGCTTCAAGAGCCATTAACAAGAAGTTTGGAACATATTTCAGCCCCAAAACGTGATCAACTACTATAAGACTTGAAAATTAGGTTCTAGAATATGTGTAGCCGTTTTGCTATAAGTGGTGCCCGATGGGATGAGGAAACTAGAACCATTACTCTAGACACCCTTTCTTATGATAGGTGGCCGAAGGTATAACTCTCATTGTAATGCTCTTTATCAAGTATTTACTATTCCATATAGTGACACTATGATCAGTTGTAATACTTTCTTTCCATTTGGTAGAAAAACACCTAGGTTAAAGAGTATGTTAACAAATCGCTGACATACTTTGACGATTTGAGGCTAATGTTGGTGATGACTTCGCCAAGGGGAAGTTTATGAGGACTATCTTTGATAAGTTCAGAAAAATGCCCTTCGCAACAATTCTAGTTCCACGTGATCCATTGGGTGATCAACGGGCATAGAATGATTCGGCCCAGGAATTTGTAATACACACCATAAGTGAAAGTGATGGCAACACTGGTACTGTGCATCTCCCTAATTCACCGGGTACATGTGGAAGTAAGTTGACTAAGAGTCGTAAGAAGAAACAAGTGTTATATGAAAAATGTCATGAATGGTGGACAAGGTTGGGGATTTATTCAACACAATCAGGGAAAGCAATTTCTATTAGACCGATAAATTATCCAAGTGTGTTTATGAACATCTTGCTAATGATGACATAGTCCTGGACATTGCTTTATCTAGGCTATTTGAATCTGAGATGGCAGCCCGTTTTTTCATTTCAAAGCCCGCTTCTGCTCAAAAAATGTTTTTGGATGAAGTTGCTCGTGAGTTGAGTAAGGATGTCCCAACCTCAAGGCCAAAAGTCCAAACATTAAGTTCATCCGACGATGATGGGGCAAGCGATAATTAGGTAATTGTGAACTTGTCAACCTAGCATCAATTGTGTGCATGCGTTGAGTTAACAAACACTTCGGTATCTCAACAACTCTGGCTTGTATTAAGTATGATCTAGATTGTGTGATAATGCTTTATGGGCATATGAACTCTTGTGACGTTGTGTTGTGTAATCGTAGCACCTGCTATATGTTTTTGCTTTTCATCCATTATTATCATGCATAAATCTTATTTCCAACAATGCAAGCATAAAAGCTATGATGATTATAACTACTTCATTAACAGCCAACTACGTGCTCAAGAGGCTAATGAGTATGGTAACATGAAAATGCTGAGCTTGAATAATGTTACTGCAGGCCATGATGATTTCTCTTTAGGGAGGGTAAGCATCCGACCTATCAAATGATAGGTATAGATGGCTAACTATGGTTATAAAATCTGAGCCAGATATGTGTAATAATTTGCAGTGACGTTTTTTTTTTGTTGACCAAATAGGTCCATTTATTAGAAAAGGCCATGATGATTCGACTATTTGTTCCTAAGCAACCAAGCACTGAATGAAGTGCTTATGGATGGCTTAGAGTGAGTTTTGTTTACTTATCGAAGTTTTGGAGGTTATGTACAAGGCCTTGATGATTGATGTATTAAATTTTTAGCAACAAAGCACGAGTATAGTGCTTTAGGATGGCTAATGTTGGAGAAAATGTCTCATTTGTAACATAACAACTAATGTTCAAAAAAATATTGATCATTTGAAGCTTTCCATTATTAAGTGAGTACATGAATATTACAAGGGTGGCTCATATAATGTAGCCTTGCTAAAATTGAGATATAGATTGGCCCATTCAATACAATGACAAAGATGAACAAGAAATTTATGATATTCAGCATTTTGGTCATATATCTTTCTTGATGTTTTTGTCTTTCTACTGTCTTGTGCATAGTCTTCGCCATGAAATCTTCTCTCGTACGGGTAGTACTTGTTGCATCATCTTTTGTCTCAGATTTTCATTCAAAAAAAATTACACTGCCTCTTGGGAAAATTTCCACAACCCTAAAAATACAACTCCCTATTTTTCCCGGTGTTGCATTGCTTTAACAGGGTTTCAACGCCGCAATAGCATCTTTTTCTCTCATGTTCCCCAGGGTTGTTGGGACCTCTTTCTCCTGAAGAAAATATACTGCTTACTTGTTGGATTTGTCTGCTTTGTTCTTAAGTCAGATATGGCTAGTTGCACTGCATGCATCTTTGTTGAAGGGGCTATACTTCTGCACTTATGATGATGTTAGGAACATGCCTTGTTGCACTTTGTTTTTGCCTTGTTGCACCTATATTGATATTGATTGGGTGTGTTGCAGTGCAAGGTAATGTTTGCCTTGCTTTTGGTGTTGAAGCTTTTGATGTTTCTTGCTGTTGCAAGGTTTCTCTTTTTACTGATGCATTTTTCTCCAATTTTCTTGGTTTTCTTGGAATTCAATAATATTGTAGGTTGCTGCTGCTGTTGTTGCCCCTTGAGACCAGGTTCTATTAGAATTATTTCCTAACAACTAGTGTTACTTGCCCTTGGGTTCTTTTTTTTTTGTGTGACAGTGACCGTTGGGTTTTCAGTGGCCTCTATAGTTTGCTTTGGTTCTTGGGCGGTAAGTGCACAGAGGGTGATCTCACTTGTATTGGTTGTATTTTTCGAATTATATTTCACCATCAAACAAACAAGCTTGTGATGATATTTATTTGGGCCTGACTCACAGTTATACCATCCCTGACTCGCTCTTTTTCATTGATGCTATGAAAATGACAATTTTGTGGATCTCTAATTTCTAGTCAAATAGATCTTTTCTGAGAACCTAAATCAGAAGTGAAAATAAGATAATGCGGCTGTTTCGTAGGCCTGAACTCTTCTGAGCTCGTTTATTAATAGTGCAGGTGCCCAGCCCAACCCAGTGATAATTGCTTCATCCATGCGCTATTCAAAACACATATCCCGATCCTCACGCGCTCACAGCGATATCAGTCGGTGCATGTAAATGAATTGGGGGTGCATATATCAGTCACCAGTTCCCAATAAAAAAGGGCCTCGTGAATTGTAATGCGAGCAGTGCCATCTCAAAAGAAGAGAGGAGAATGGGAAGACAGAAGGAAATCCCTAAGTAAACTCTGCTCCTTGAGAGGTCTCTCATGGCGGTTTCGGTCGAAATTGATACATTCAGTCCTCTATCTACTCTGGTATGTGCGCTCCCTTCTTCCTCTCTCTCACTGACTTGCACTTTGATTTCTTCCAATAGTCGCTGTTTGAAGCGACTTTGAGAATATGAAACCCCAACTCTTGTTGCCAAACAAGGCCTTGAGTAGTTCATGTTAAAAAGATTCCATCTTTGCTAAAATTTTGCTTTCAAAGTTGAAGCTGAGCAAAGATTTATGGTCGGTTTTGAGTCTATGAACAGGAATTTTGATCTAACTCAACTGCCCCTTTTTTGAATTGGGAATTAAGCCCCCATTCTAAATTATATGGCGAGGTAGCTTGATGCTGCAGCCATTATTTTATTGGGGGGTTTGATGCTGAAAAATAAGCTTTTGCTTTGAAAAAAGAGAGAGAAGGGAAAATTGTCTTTAACCCCCTGAGAAAAGATCCCCGTTCTGATACCTTCTGTCTTTTTGGGCCTTCAATTTTGGTTTCACTGCTGGTCTTATGGTGAACTTGTGGTGAACAGCTAGGTTTCTTCATGCATTCCTCTATTCTGTTACTCCCACTCACTCACTCACTAACTATGTGGTTTTGGGTATATGATGGAAAATGGAGTAATTTGTACTCAGCTTTTGTACTTCTGATCTATTCATATGGATATGCTATTTTTTCTACCCATTATTTTTCGGGCATAATTTTTGGATATTAAAGGAATTTATATGGTTTGGATATTGAAACTTATTCAAAGTTTCCAATGGGGCCTAAATAGTCTCGGTGACTCGGATCGATATCGGGCGATACGCGCAAAACGCTACATAGAAAGCTAAAAAATTCTGAAAAAATCACGATAAATCTTAAAAAAAATGTAGACATCCACATTCATGTATCACATGTCCAAAATATATCACCTAGTACACTAAACATAAAGCGAAAGTATAAATACACGCGTCATCGGTAGAAACATATCAAAATACATGCACAATATAGTAAATTGAACAAACTACATTCATAAATACATGCTAATGTAGTTATTTTCACATTGAATTGCGATGAGACACAAAATTATCATCATAATGCCGAATCGACCGAGTCAATTCCGATTCTCGGCCTAGTCAGTCTCCTCTGAGTTTAGTCGACCAACTCGTGACTCGGACTCGTCTCGGAGTGGGCTGAGACGGATACGACTCGGCCGACTCGTCTCCGACTCGGCCGAGTCTTTGAACCATGCTAAAGAATTAAGGATGAATGGAGAGAATCTGAGCCTTCACTTCGAGTGCGGATAAAGGCACCCAACAAACTGATTAAGGTGCCCATCGGATCAAGGCACCAACCAAAATGATGACTGCGGATAAAGGCACCCACAGAAGTGATTAAGGCACCCACCCAAATTTCAAAATTTTTAAAAACTCTTAAAAGAGACATTTATGTTATAAGAAAGTCTTTAAGAAAAGCTTTTGACCCTGATTTTAAAGGGAAAAAATGGAGATTTCAGAAAATACTTGCTGGATAAAGAACATTTATACTAAGAATTATATTTAAATTAGAGTCACATATCATAATTGTTGGCCCAAAGGCCCTTCACCCTAGTTTTGATGATGATCAACTCATGTAGTTATAGTTACTAATGATCTTGTGTTTAATTAGTGACAGATTCCTTATCAAGATCTTAGTAGGTGTGGAGCTTCAACAAAGGATTTAAAGTCAAGTTGGAAGCTAGCACCGGTTGATTCACGAGCCTATGCATCAAGAACACATCTAGAGATGAGCTCGGTGGATTGCATTTGGACCAAGTCAAGAAGATGAGAAGCCTTCAAGTGAAGACTTCAAGAAGATGAAGACTTGTGTCTAGGTATAAGATTTGTATTTTTGTTTTAGTAAAAGATGTAAAGGATAGATAGTTGGTGGATTGCTCAAGTTATATCACACACACACACTCTTGATAGAACTCTTGATTTAATTGATTTCATAAAAGATTTCTTTTTAGAAAAGAATTTTTATTTAGAACAAAGATTTTCTTTGAGACAAAATATTTATCTTGGATTTTGGTATTTCATAGTTCATATCTTTAAACCAAAATCATGATTAGAGCTTTATGTCAAAAACATAGATATTCCATATTGATTGTGTAGTGGATCATATCCATACACACCATGCTTTTAAATGAACTCAAATATCTTGTTTTTGTATTTGATAAAGATTTAGAAAAACAAGTTTTGGAAAAACATGTTTTGGAAAAATACATTTTGGTTATTGAGCTAATATTTCCAAGTTACAAAAATAGACCAAAACATCTATAACATGTCTTGATTTTGTGCAAGCATGTTTGTTCTTTCAAGTATATTGGTAAAACTATTTTTGTAGAATTTCTATGTATTTTTAGGATTTATAAAAAGATTTTAAATCCTGTTTTCAGACCTGGAGACTGGCTGACAGGCCATGTCGGTCGACCGGACCGGTCGACCGATGTGCACAGCCCTGTGCACGTTGTCAGCACAGTAGCCGGTCGACCGGGTCGGTCGACCGACCAAGAGAGTTTGCTCTCTGGAAATGTCCAGTCGACCGATAGGTCGACCGACAGTTCATTCCAGGTTATCGGTCGACCGAGCCGGTCGACCGGTGGCTGCAACGGTCAGAAAAATGACCGTTGGCCGGTCGACCGGCGGTCGACCAACAGCACTGACACAGCCCCAACGGCTCTATTTTCTGGCAGCCTATAAAAGGGGGTTTTGTCAATTGTTTTGAGGTTAAGATTTTGGAGATTTCTTGAGCAGTTTTTCTGATACTTTTAGAAGAGTTTCTCCACAAGATTTAAGTGCAAATACTTCCAATCAAAAGGAAGAGTTTTTATCAAGAGAGTGTTAAAGTGATTCTTGAGTTTTCCTCCATAGCTTTCTTTCCTTGATTTTCTCACACCACACTTGAGCTATCCATTGCTAGATATTCCTATAGGTGTGTTGTAGTGAGAGTGCTCTTTAGGTGATCAAGTGTTGTGATCATCAAAGAGATTTTTCTTGTTACTTTGAGGAGACGGGCAAGTGTGCTCGTTGTGGTGTGGAGTTCGGTTGTGAACTCTTTGGTAGAGGTACGGCCTCGGCGAGTCGGTGGACTTGCGTGTGTACGGGACTTGGGAGTCCGAGGGTTTGTAGGTGTACGGCACCGAGGAGAGATCCGGTGGGATCTTGCATAGTGAAAATCCTTCGTGTGTCGAAGGCGGGGATGTAGAGCAAGTGTGCTCGAACCTCGAAACAAACCCTTTGTGTTTGCGATTGCTTACTCTTCCCTCTTTCTCTTTTTGTCTCTATTTTATATCTTGCATTCAATTTATTGTGTTCATCTTATATATGCATGATATATTCCCTTGTGCTCATAATTGATATACATACTTGCTTGGGATTGTTGTTAACACTAGTATTCAACCAAGAGAGCCAACGCGGCACCTCAACCCATTCAAGGGGAATCTAGAGGAGCTTGTCCAGAGCCTCGCAAGGGGAATTCGGCAACACTCTTGTGTTATACATAAGTGTTTAATTAAAAGAAGTTTTAATTGGTCATCTTAGTTTTAATTCCGCATTATTTGTTCATAAGTGACCATTAGATTAGCCATCACCTATTCACCCCCCCCTCTAGGTGATCTTACAATTGGTATCAGAGCTAGTGCTCTTGATATTGGGTCTAACAACCTAGAGTTAAAGATCCTCTTTTAGGCTAATCACAAGATTTGTACACACACAATGGACTTCATGTCACCACCCACCTTTGACATTCTTAACATCCAAATTTGGAAGGTTAAGATGTCTTTGTTCCTCAAAGGACTTGGCCTTAGTGTATATCTTGCCACAACTAATAAAGAATATTGCTTAAATGGTAAGAACATTGAGGCTAATGCAAAAGCCCTTCATGCTATTAAGTCAACCCTAAATGATGATTATTTATCTAGGGTTTCTAACATTGAATCGGCTTTTGTAGCTTGGAACATCATCACCTCCCTTGGCGAAAAGGATCTATATTATGCCGGGAGCGATTCGGACGTTGGAAGCGACATCTCCAACGTATGCTATATGGTCCAAGGGGATAACCCCCTTGAGGTAAACTCCGAATCCGATGATGAGGACATGTCATATGATGAGCTCACTTCATTTTGCCAAACAATTCTTGAGAAATATGACATGATTAAAAAGGAAAATAAAAATTTGAAAAAGGACATTGCATGCATGCATAAGGAACAAGATTCATTTAGAAGTAACATTGCATGCTTAGAAAAAGATAACAATATTTTGAAAAAGAAATTTGATTGCATGCATGTAGAAAATGATTCTTTTAGAAATAAACTTGCATGTTTAGAAAAAGAAAAAGAGGATTTGAAAAATGAAAATGTTTCCCTTATGTCTAAATTAAATGATTTGTGTGAAGGGAACACTATTTTGAAGGATAAGATCATTTTGGTGGAAAAACAAAAGGAAAGTATTTTGCAAGAAAATAAGTCTTTGAAAAGAAAATTTGTTGAAAAAGAAAAAGATAATGTTTGTAAAAAGAAAAAGAAAAATGATTCTTCATCTCATCATGCTTTTCATGCCACATCTAATGAGATTAAGAATATGAAAAATAAGATGAATAATTTGAGCTCTAATTTGAGCACATGTGCATTCAATCATTCTAAGTTGGAATCTTTGTTTCAAAAGAAACAAGTTCCTCATGCTCATGCACATCATCATACTCATCATGCTCATGCTTATGGTGCACATCACGATCACAATCACACTCATAAGCATCATGCTAAGGTGTACATTTGTACACATTGCGGCCGCAAAGGCCATTTAGCAAAATATTGTTTTGATAAGAAACCATACTTATATTTTGCTAAGTATAATAGATTTTGGGTTCCTTACAACAATGCTAACCCCAAAGGACCCAAGAAAACATGGGTACCAAAACCCCCACCTTTTGATTTTGATGTAGGTGAGGGCTCTCACAAGACGTGAGAGGATTGGTGCCTTGGTAGCCAATGCAATGGACATGATGGACAAACATTGGGATGCATTGCTATCAAGGAATCTTGGTGGGAAAGGCCACCATATTTGGAGCTTTGGAGTTGGTAATAATTTCTAAACTCCTACCTTTTTTGTACATGCTTTATACTTTTATCATATTCATAGCATGTTCATGTTTTAAGATTTTGTGTGCTTTATGTGGTATTTACATGCTTAGATGTAGAATATATCAAAACTTGTATCTATACATGTACACATAGTGAATTACAATTGACTCATATATGATTGAACTTCATGCTCACTTGTATCCACTCTATGCATGTGTATAATCTAGTTTTGATGATTCTCTTTTATACATGTTTTTGCCAATTTTTTGTGTGATTTACTTCATGTATATGCATGTTTAATTCAAATCTAATAAATATACATGTATACCCGTGAGTCTCTTGCCTTCATGCAAACATTTAATAGACTCTTTTAATATTTGGGATATGTATGCATATTGTTGGATTTGTATAATTCATACATATACCATGTAATTTTTTTGAGATGATTTGTTTTGATACAAATGATTTTTGTGTGTTGTTAAATAAAAATTTTAGTCATGATTTGATTTGGGCTTCAATAACTAATTTCATGTAGATACTACTTACATAACCTTTGAACACTCGATCTTCAAGAAAAGATATAATTTGGAGCTTTATGGAATATGAGTGCTTGAACTTTTATGTATTTAGTATTATTCATGAAATACATATGATTTCATATTTATGAAGGATCTTTAACTAGTTTGTCAAAAATCCATTTAAACTAGTTATCTATTCTTCAATTGATGCACATGATCCTATTTTTATGGATAAATTCTTTTGTGATTTCAAAATTTTGATGCTTCATTGTATTGAATATTAGTTTAGATGTTAGTATTTGTCAACACTTGGACTTATACTTGTACACCTTATGGACCACAAATAAATCTATATATGATTGGGTTGAATGCTTATTTGTGCCTATTAGATGTACTAGTATAGCCTTATGTTGATGATCATTACATTCTTAAACTTGTATTCCCATTCGGATTTATGTTATGATCATGTGATTTCATTTCATGTATATAGTTATTTTGTCAAAACATTAAGATATACATGGATACCTCTTGAGTCATTTGCCTTTCATGCAAATCTATATATATGGACTCAATTGTGTTAGAGATATGTATGTATGCTTCTTGTATTGACAAAACATACATATATTATGAAACATTTTTTTTAATAAAATTTTTTTTAATGATTTTCAAGGTTTTTAAAAGTTATGATAATTCAAAATTTAAAGGAATATTGAGTTTTATTGTAATTTTCATGATGCCATGCTTCACATAACATTAGTACACTCACATCTCTTGAAAACATTAAATGGACTTTATGGATTAGAGTGTTTTAGTGCCTTGTGTTTCATTGATCTTTCATGAAAAACTTTTTAACTTATTCCTTGATGGAAGGATCTCGTACTAGTTCTTAAAACAAGTTCATTTAACTAGTTCGAATTCTTCATATGGTAGATTATATGATGTATACACTTATGCTTACTTTTCAATTGGTATCATTGGTTATTTGCAATTGGTATCAATATGACTTCATGTTGTGTATATCCATATTTTGATTGTATGTATGAATGCCTTCAAATTATATCATTTCTATTGGTATTATCTTGTCATACATATATGTTATCTATTTGTGCTTATTTTACAAGTGGTATTTCCTTTAAAGCACAAAGATTGTTGATGCTAAGCTTAATTAGATTTCAAATTGGTATTTCATAATAAGCTTATGCATTGTGTTTTGAAATTGGTATCAAAAAATTCAAAATTTGATTATTTTACAATTGATATCTCAAAATTTGTTGTTACTAAGAAAAAGTTAAAATTTTGTTTTGATAAAGAAAAATTCAAAATTTTTTGATTTGTATTGTCTATATGCAAGGAGAGCTTAACATCTCTTCCATATGTAGATTCATGTTGAGTATATTATAATTTGAGGAGCTTGACAACTCTTCTTTTCATGATATACGTGTGTAGGGGGAGCTTCACATCTCCTCTTATGCATGACATATTATACGTTATGTGAATTAGGGCTTGTCATCCCTCTTTCATGTAATGTATATGTGTCGGGAAGCTAACTTAACGTCTTCCTCTTCATGAATTTATATCGCATATAAATTTTATTGATTGATTTGTATTTACCCCTCCTTGATCTCTTTGTTTTTAACAAAAAGGGGGAGAAAATTTGTTTGATGTATTTTTACTTTGAACCCTTTGTTGATGATTGACAAAAAGGGGGAGAAGTATTTGAGATTGTATTGTATATGCATGTTTTCATTGCTTAAGGGGGAGAAGTATTTGTCTTTCTTACTTAATATGCATATATGTTGTATTTTGCAATTAGGAGAAAAAGATTTGACTTAAGATTTGATTTTTGTTATGATTGCATCTCCTTACATTGCATACATGTCATGTGCTTTTATTGCCATATCTATTATTTATTTGGTATGCATGAGTTAAGGGGGAGCTTCTTTGAAGCTTTACTTTAATCCATGCATATATAACTCCATGAGTTTTGTCATCATCAAAAAGGGGGAGATTGTTGGCCCAAAGGCCCTTCACCCTAGTTTTGATGATGATCAACTCATGTAGTTATAGTTACTAATGATCTTGTGTTTAATTAGTGACAGATTCCTTATCAAGATCTTAGTAGGTGTGGAGCTTCAACAAAGGATTTAAAGTCAAGTTGGAAGCTAGCACCGGTTGATTCACGAGCCTATGCATCAAGAACACATCTAGAGATGAGCTCGGTGGATTGCATTTGGACCAAGTCAAGAAGATGAGAAGCCTTCAAGTGAAGACTTCAAGAAGATGAAGACTTGTGTCTAGGTATAAGATTTGTATTTTTGTTTTAGTAAAAGATGTAAAGGATAGATAGTTGGTGGATTGCTCAAGTTATATCACACACACACACTCTTGATAGAACTCTTGATTTAATTGATTTCATAAAAGATTTCTTTTTAGAAAAGAATTTTTATTTAGAACAAAGATTTTCTTTGAGACAAAATATTTATCTTGGATTTTGGTATTTCATAGTTCATATCTTTAAACCAAAATCATGATTAGAGCTTTATGTCAAAAACATAGATATTCCATATTGATTGTGTAGTGGATCATATCCATACACACCATGCTTTTAAATGAACTCAAATATCTTGTTTTTGTATTTGATAAAGATTTAGAAAAACAAGTTTTGGAAAAACATGTTTTGGAAAAATACATTTTGGTTATTGAGCTAATATTTCCAAGTTACAAAAATAGACCAAAACATCTATAACATGTCTTGATTTTGTGCAAGCATGTTTGTTCTTTCAAGTATATTGGTAAAACTATTTTTGTAGAATTTCTATGTATTTTTAGGATTTTATAAAAAGATTTTAAATCCTGTTTTCAGACCTGGAGACTGGCTGACAGGCCATGTCGGTCGACCGGACCGGTCGACCGATGTGCACAGCCCTGTGCACGTTGTCAGCACAGTAGCCGGTCGACCGGGTCGGTCGACCGACCAAGAGAGTTTGCTCTCTGGAAATGTCCAGTCGACCGATAGGTCGACCGACAGTTCATTCCAGGTTATCGGTCGACCGAGCCGGTCGACCGGTGGCTGCAACGGTCAGAAAAATGACCGTTGGCCGGTCGACCGGCGGTCGACCGACAGCACTGACACAGCCCCAACGGCTCTATTTTCTGGCAGCCTATAAAAGGGGGTTTTGTCAATTGTTTTGAGGTTAAGATTTTGGAGATTTCTTGAGCAGTTTTTCTGATACTTTTAGAAGAGTTTCTCCACAAGATTTAAGTGCAAATACTTCCAATCAAAAGGAAGAGTTTTTATCAAGAGAGTGTTAAAGTGATTCTTGAGTTTTCCTCCATAGCTTTCTTTCCTTGATTTTCTCACACCACACTTGAGCTATCCATTGCTAGATATTCCTATAGGTGTGTTGTAGTGAGAGTGCTCTTTAGGTGATCAAGTGTTGTGATCATCAAAGAGATTTTTCTTGTTACTTTGAGGAGACGGGCAAGTGTGCTCGTTGTGGTGTGGAGTTCGGTTGTGAACTCTTTGGTAGAGGTACGGCCTCGGCGAGTCGGTGGACTTGCGTGTGTACGGGACTTGGGAGTCCGAGGGTTTGTAGGTGTACGGCACCGAGGAGAGATCCGGTGGGATCTTGCATAGTGGAAATCCTTCGTGTGTCGAAGGCGGGGATGTAGAGCAAGTGTGCTCGAACTTCGAAACAAACCCTTTGTGTTTGCGATTGCTTACTCTTCCCTCTTTCTCTTTTTGTCTCTATTTTATATCTTGCATTCAATTTATTGTGTTCATCTTATATATGCATGATATATTCCCTTGTGCTCATAATTGATATACATACTTGCTTGGGATTGTTGTTAACACTAGTATTCAACCAAGAGAGCCAACGCGGCACCTCAACCCATTCAAGGGGAATCTAGAGGAGCTTGTCCAGAGCCTCGCAAGGGGAATTCGGCAACACTCTTGTGTTATACATAAGTGTTTAATTAAAAGAAGTTTTAATTGGTCATCTTAGTTTTAATTCCGCATTATTTGTTCATAAGTGACCATTAGATTAGCCATCACCTATTCACCCCCCCCCCCCCCCCCTCTAGGTGATCTTACAATAATTTCTTTTCTATGTTCTTCAAGTTACACATGTATGAATTTTTTCCTTTATAATACTTATCTCTTGTAATATAGAGATCTTTTAATTATCTGGTTTGCTGTAATTTTGATTGACTCACATGAAATTGAGAAAATTATACACACATGTTTAGATACATATATTTATGCACATGTCTCTTATGTTTTCTTTTTTGGGATTACTCAAGGGCTGTTTGTTTCGTCATAAAAGTCGTAAAAGTCCGTAATTCGTAAATGACTTACAACCCAATTACAACTACGACATTTGTTTAGACCGTAATTCGTAAAAGACTTACGCAACTCAACTGCCACTCACTTGCAACCCAATTACCACTCACTTATAGCCCATCTACAGTTAATTTTGTGGTCATGCAAATTTGTATTATTTTTTATGTTAATATTAATTTTTTTAATATTTAGCATTTTTAGTATTTATTTGCAATATTAAAACTTTTTAAATCACCAAATAGTTAATTTTTTGGTCAATTTTTCACTTACGACTTACATATTATGACAATCAAACAACGTAAAACACAATACACTTTTCCACTTACAACTTTATATTACCAACCAAACACCGTAAAACTTACATGCATGTAACTCATTTACAACTGTAAAAGACTTTACCGATTACGATTTTTTACGAATTACGTTCAATTACGACCACCAAATAGACCCATAATCATCAGTGTTATGTATCTTATACCACTTTTGTGCCTCATGTAACTATGATTTGGACTGTTATGATATATACATGCGTGGATTGCTTTAAGTATTCGTTCCTCTTCATCTTCTTCTTTCTACACTTCTCTGTGATGGCGAGGCAACATTGGAGGCCTGCTATCCTGTGCAGGTGTGCAGCCATTGCAGCTAGAAAGAAGCAGATGAACTGAAGGATAAAATGGTGCTGCTTTCTCAAGAGATCTCTATGTTTTGGCCTCAACGGAGTTTTGGGGACCTCTCAAAAGCTAAAATGGAGTTTCCTGCTTTTAAGACTTGGTTTCAAAAGAAAAGAAAGAAAAAGAAAGAAACAAGACAAAGAAATTAGTTCCTTGGTGGTGCAACTTCAGAGGTCTGCTTCTTTGCAAGCAGTCGTTGCAGCCATTTAGGGGATCTGCTAAGCCTCTTTCACACACACAAACACACATCCATCCACACCCCAATCCAAAGAAACAAAAGGCGAAGAAGAAGAAGAAGGTCTCTAATTTCTCTTCAAGGATGAAGTAGATATCTCTGAAGCCTATGCCATGGCTCTGGATATATGACTTCAACTTTCACATAAAAAAGTTGCATCTTATTTCTTGTGATAAGTTTTTTATTGGCATCTACTGGATTACCATTTGGAAATCTAACCCTAGCTGGAACGGCGAGGTAGCACACAGCTGCAGCCGCTTGTTAGGAATGTGAATTCATGAAGAAAATGCTTCTCTTCAGAAAAATGCCCTAAAATTTGACTACCTTTTGCATATAGATACTTTATATTGAAAGAAAAAATAATAGAAAAAGAAATTTTACTTTTGCAGCGGCCAGTTTATTCTCTGAATATAATGAGGCGATGATGATTTGCCCCAATTACTTGAATGCCTAAATCTATCACTCGTCTTTAATCTTCTTCAGCCGTCATGTCCCAGGTTTAGGTTACAGCCGTAGCCATTTCTTTGGGTTGTGATCCATCATCCTCATGGCCATCCTTTGTCATGCAATGATGCAAAACTAGTAATCCTGATTTTTGTCTTTGTTCAATTTCTAGGGATGGAATTAGGCATGATGATTTGGCCATAATTTCTTGATTGAAGGTTTCTATGGATAACCCTTTTTTCTGCATTTCTTTGTTGCAGGGAGTAGTTGCAGCTATTTGCTAGGTCATGTAAAGCAGGACTCTGTTGTGTTTATTTTTGCGAGGGTAAAGGGTACTTAACATAATTTCCTAACCTATCTGAGGTTTCCTATTTCATCACCAATTGTAGTGTGACTAGGGGTATGGTGTCATAACATATGTAAAAGTACATGTTGATGATGATAAGATGAATCTGAGCCTCCTACATTATTAGCTCTACCCAGCTTTACAGCAAATCTTGGTTTAAAGCTCTTATTTTTATGTGGTCGAATATAAGTATATACACACTATGGGACTTGGCACATTCGGAAGAGATACAGGAATCAGATGGTTCAAACTTCTTATTTGAATCTGAGAAGTTACTGATTTTGAATACCTGAGCGGATGCATGTTTTCTTTGGGGGTTTGCATTTCCAAATGGATCATGTATGTTTATAATGAATTTGCAAGTGGATCTTGTAGGATCAGATCTGAATCCACAACATTATCACCCCTGCTTTTTATGGTACGTGCGCTTTCTCATCCAATTGTTTTGTCTTCTCAAGATTCATTATGCTTCTGCTAAACTCTAAGATGGTTGATCTGGCTAGGCAGTGAAGCACTGCAGCCACTTGTTAGGAACAAGAATTCCTGAAGAAGTCTCGTTTTGCTGACAAATTTGGGGTAACTTGTTCTGGTGCCCAGTTCAACTCTCAAGATGGCGAGGTGGCAAATTGCTGCAGCCACTCTTAGGAATGGAGATCATACATTGAGGCTCTCTCTCAAAATCTATTGATACATGCATGCATGCATAAACGCCCGAAATAGTGAGTTGGTTAGTTATAACGGTGTAGAATATTTGAAACGTCTGTGAGGGTTTTAAAATGTTTAGATCATGATCAAATGCTCAGATTGGAATTTGTCTGTCTAAAGACATATATCTAAGTAATATGATATTTTCAGCTGTTCATTTTGTGCTTACTTGATGTGTGGATAAGAAAATTACAAGACACTTGATATTTGGTTCTTAGTTACTTTAAATGATATTGCTCAATTTCAACGGAGTAGATCTTATATTTGAATACCGTAGCATTGTATTTTAGTGGGAAGGATTCATGCTCAAATCCTTCCGGAGTAGTCAAGTCTTATATATATATATATATATATATATATATATATATATATATATATATATATATATATATATATATATATATATATATATATATATATATATATATATCAGCCTGCAGCTGAGAGAACTCTCTCAGCCTGCAGTGACGTGGCTCAATTTTGTCACCCCACTAACTTGCGGCCCGTTTATGGGAAGAAGTTAAATTACTAAAAGCTTCTCTTTCGGTAACTTTACGTTATTGTTTATTATTATTTGCCCAAAAGGCAATTTTTGGAGCGAACGTTGTCAGACTTAGGTTATTGTTTATTATTATTTTCCCCTTTTTTTGCCGCTCTTTATAGGATTTAGCTTATTGTTTATAAATTACAGGTTTTAATTGTTTCAATTTTTTAAAAACAATTTCTTAAATATTGAATTTTTCTCTTTAGTCTATGTGGTACTGCGACGTATAACACATGTTTTAAATTTTCATAAATGCTACCGTATTAATATTCGGTCGCAATCTTATTTGAAAATAATCTCCGGCTGTGAAATCTTTTTTTTGGTATGCTTCTTTGGTCGCAGTCTTTAGTAAGGAGTAATATCATTGTTTTAAATATCGGCCGATATACCGGTATATCGGCCGATATATCGGTATTTTATCCAAAACGATACGATAAGTGTAAAAAATTACCGGATATCGTTTTGGACCGATATGGGCCGATATATCGTCACGTGGCCGATATATCGGTCGATATCTGAGATGAAATATCTGATATATTGGCCGATATAGTTACTTATTTTGATAATAATTATTATTTTTTACATGAGAGATCGTTTTATTTATTCTATGTTCATTATGATATTTCAATGATGTTTTTATATGATGTTTGGATAATAACTTATTTTTTTAATGTCTTATATGTATTTACTATTGATATATCAACCGGTATTTAGTACCATATCGCGATATATCACACGGTATCCGATATTCGGTATATAATTTTGCCGACCGGTATATCACTGATATCTGATATTTAAAACACTGAGTAATATAGATTTCTTCACATACGTATAACTGCGACTTAGGTCGCAGTCTTTAATAAGGAGTAATATATATTTCATCTTGTATTTAAAATTTTTTTTGTAACTGCGACTTAGGTCGCAGTCTTTAGTAAGAAGTAATCTAGATTTCTTCTCATACGGATAACTGCGACTTAGGTCGCAGTCTTTAGTAAGAAGTAATATAGAATTCTTCTCATACGGATAACTGCGACTTTGGTCGCAGTCTTTAATAAGAAGTAATATAGATTTCATCTCTTATGCGACCTTGGTCGCAGTTATATAACTTATATTTTAGACTACAGTGATATCTAAAAAATATTTATATATATGTAATTCGTGTAATTGTTTTTTGTAGAATATGAATGTACATGGAGAAATGTCTGGAAGCTCAGATAAGTTTATAGGGAAACAGTTCCTGTCGGATATGGAAGCATACAATTTCTACAATTCTTTTGCAAGGAATAGAGGTTTTAGCGTGAGAAGAAAAGGTACAGATAAGTCACAGAAGCCTCCTTATGAGATTATTTGCAGAAAATTTTGCTGCAACAAGGAAGGTTGTTGATTAAGATTAAAGACCAGCAACTGCGACCAAGGTCGCTGTGTATTTTATTAAGACTTCGGCCAGCAACTGCGACCAAAGTCTCAACCTTCATTTTAAAATTTTATTCGGGTGAAATAATTTAATTATTAACTGCGACATTGGTCGCAGTATATTCGTTTAGCGTAAAATATTTAAAATGAAGGTTCGTAACAATTGTACAGTATTTCAACCAAGACAGTAGTAAAAATTGTAATTCACATAATTAACCTTAGAAAACAGAGTTATATATATTTAAAAAGAAACAAAATACAAATTTTAAACTTCTAATCCTCGTCATCACCATCATTATCAGATTCGTCGTCAATAGTATGACCGCTTTCGTCTTCCGTATCGCTTTCCGTCCCTTCCACCTCTTCAGCGACAATCTCCTCTTCGCTTTCTTCCTCTTCATTGATGTATTTTGGTTCACCAATGAACTCCCAGAACGGGTCGTCTGTATCAAGCTCATCCTCTGACCCGTAGCGAGGCATATCTTCAGAACTATACATCCAATCATCATTAGATGATTGGCTTCTTTCCGGTGAAGACGGTGGAGAAGACATTTTCCGGTGAAGACGGTGGAGAGTAACGAGTTTCAGCAAAATCAATTTAGTATGTTTATAATCCTGTCCTGATGACCCTTTATATACTTTTAATCC
Organism: Agave tequilana; assembly: GCA_038442645.1. Classification (NCBI taxonomy): domain Eukaryota; kingdom Viridiplantae; phylum Streptophyta; class Magnoliopsida; order Asparagales; family Asparagaceae; genus Agave; species Agave tequilana. Next base: position 50,636 of record JAVJIF010018854.1, on the reverse strand, counting down.
TGAAATTTCAAAAGGTTTAAGCTCTCAGACCACGTGAATATCTCCCAAATTTATTTTCTACCTTTTTCCCAAAAATTGTATATTTCCTAGGTGACTGTTCAGTTATCCAAAACAGTTTAAAAGTTAATACACTATAACTTTAAATTACTTTGAACTCCAAAACAGTTCATTATTGCGACCATAGTCGCAATGGGAACTGATAAATGATTAAGTAACTGCGACCATTATCGCTGTCTCGATTAAAGTATCGCCGTATAAGGAAACGCTGTAACTCAAACAGGTCATTACTGCGACTTTGGTCGCAGTACAATTGCTGAACGCATGTTTGTTTCTAATATCAATACGCAATAGTAAAATCCAAGGTGTAACAAATGTAGATTGAAAATAATCAATGGAACTTATAATAAATAAATGTATAGAAATGTTTATAAATTAAATCAATAAAACAAAAAAATTATTTAATGAATTGCAATTGCAATTATTTTTACATTTATAAAATAAAAAATTGTGGTATATCAATAATTTGTCAACTGTCAGTCTTCAAATGTCATCCTTCGTATCATTTCTGTTTCTTCATCCCAACTCTTCTCTCTATCTACAAGTATCATGTATGCAAGCTCACTTCTTAGTCTCTGTACATCAGCATCCGTAACAGTATCAACAACTGCTGGACTACCAGACGCTATGCTTTCCATGTACTTGCATACATATATAGCGCAATCAACACTGAAATATCAATAGAGTAATCATTAAATGAAATTAGATTTTTGTACTAAAAAAAGATAGAAAATATGAAAGGTAAGGAGATGTCAAAAATTTATATACCTGTTTGCTTGTTGGGGGCATCTTGTGTATTTTATATTAGTTTTTCTCATTAATTTATTGAAATCAATCTCAAAAATATGTAATAATCTTTCTTTCTGTAATGTCATTAGGAACAAAAATTAGTATTAATCAAATTAAATGCAAGTTTCCAGTAATCGAAATATTAAATTTCAACTCACCATTATTCTTGCATCTTTTTGGTAAAGCTTTAATATACTACTTTTTTTGTCAGCTGGGACCAAAGAGTTGTAAAAAATTCACTGTTGGGTATCGCAATCAAATACCAACAAGGTCCAGTGAAATCCCGGATCGTCGGCACTATGTTTGTGATTGATCGGGAAGAACATGTACTGCACATCAGCTGTCAAGTTTTTCAACAGCTGCTGCTTGATGAAATGATCTTCCAGATCTTTACTTTTATTTACAACACCGTGCTGCGGAAAAGAAAAAAATAAATAAATTATAAAATGATTTAGTAGCAGTACATTTTAATTATAAACTGCGACCTTAGTCGCAGTACGTGAGTTAGTAGCAGTACATTTTAATTATAAACTGCAACCTTAGTCGCAGTACATGAGCTAGTAGCAGTACAGTTTAATTATAAACTGCGACCTTAGTCGCATCTGCGACCTTAGTCGCACTACATGAGTTAGTCGCAGTACATTTTAATTATAAACTGCGACCTTAGTCGCAGTACGTGAGTTAGTAGCAGTACATTTTAATTATAAACTGCGACCATAGTCGCAGTACATGAGTTATGCTTACACAGAGATAGATAATATAGTAATCTGTTCCACAATTGATATTACATTAAATCGTAAAGGAGAAAGTAGATTTTTACCCAAGCTTCGCTCCGAAAGAATATGCTTTTTATTCCTTCTCCTTTCTCTAGATGCTGCATGTAGAAATGAATTATATTCGCATCTAAGTCTCTACTGAACATCAGGTCCTCAATGTCATTCCTTGAATCATGATTCCGTTGTCGGTATCATGATACACAGTAGAACTGCGAGATATTCAAAACAAAGTTAGTAATTAAATTGTTCTTATATAAATGTATACCAGTTTTTTGATATGAATTATAATAAAATTAATTAACTTACTCAGAGAAGGACTTGTCGAAGAAATTTTTTATAAGATCTTGTTGATAGGGCTGCAGAATTCTGTATGCTGTGGTTTCGGTCAATTCTCTCGATTTTGGCTCAGTGGAGGAAATCTCTTTGTCGCCGAAACCAGCGGCAGAACTCACAGCCGCAGGCTGTGGAAGAGGATGTTCATTTATTTTTTTCTTCTGTTTTGGATAAACGAAGTCGGAATCATCACGATCTCTTTCAGCGCGCTTGCGTTCTTTGACTCCCTTTCTATCGTTCCTTTAGAGTATTCTAAAACAGTTTCTTTTAAGGATTGCTTCTGAGGCGGAGTATGTTCTTGATTTTTTTCTTCAGAAGCTATATCTCTTTGGTTTTCTTTAATCATTTGAGTTATATTCAAAGAAAAACTTGGCATATCTTCCCCAGAAAAATTTAAAATAAATTCAGAACCCATGATTTTATCCTCTTCCAATTTTTTCTTCTTCTCCTCTTCAGCCTGCTTCTCCATCTGCTCCATCATTCTTTTCTGCTCCTTTTCCTCTTCACCCTTCCTTCTAATTTGCTCTTCCCCTACATTCCTCTTTTTCTCCCGCTTCTTCTTTAACTCCTCCAACACCTTCCTCCTCTTCTCCTCTTTCTGCTCCCTCTCTTCTATCCTCCTCTTTTCCTTCTCCTTCTCCTTTTCGATGCTCCTCTTCATCTGATCCTCCTCTTCTCTCCTTCTCTGCTTGTCTCTCATTCTCTTCTCATTCTTCTCCTCTTCCATCCTCCTCTCCTGCCCCTCCTCTCCCTCCTCCTCTCCTTCTTTTCCTGCTCCTCCTTTTCCCTCCTCTTCTTCTCCTTGTCCTCAACTTCCCTAATTCTCCCTTCATTCTCCTCCTCTTCCATTCTTCTCTTCTCCTTCTCCTTCTTCTCCACTTCTCTTCACCTGTTTCCTTTTCCTTCTCTTCTTCCAATCTTCTTCTCTCATGCTCCCTCCTCTTCCCTCTTCTTCTCCTTCTCCTTCTCCGCAGCAGCGGCTGCTCTCAGCAGCTCTTGTTCTTCTTCCACTTTTAATTTTCTCTGCTGCCTTTTTAGTTTTTTCTTCTCTCTTTTTTCTCTCTTTTTATTTTTAATTCAGCCTTGAGTCTGCTCTCAGTCTCCATTTTTTCAATTTTTTTCAAGCTGAGAAACATATTCTCTCAAGTGCTGATTTTGAGACCTCAACTCTTTTATCTCTTCAGCTTGATCATCTTGTGGTGGTGGCAAATAACCTGTAAAAGATGGTTCTTGCTCACTCGTTTCAGCCGCTTCTGGCTCATTTTCCGCCGGTATGTCAGCTTCATTATATGTATGGTCTTCTTCATCATCTTCTTCTTCCTCCTCCTACTCTCCCCCTTCAACAGGAAGGCCAACCATATTTTTTTCAGCATTAGAGATGTTGGCCATTCGACTCAAAATCTGAAAATAAACAGAAAAAGGTAAGTTAAAAATAAAACAATGAAATATTTATACTGCGACCATGGTCGCAGTTTATTTATGAAGTATTTATGATAAGAATGCGACCATGGTCGCATTATGTTTGTCCTGCACAAATTTATCTGCCAAGACATGCAGCTCAACACTGCGACCATGGTCGCATTTCATGTAAAAGGTATTTTCAAAAGAATGCGACCATGGTCGCACATTGTTTGTCAGGCAGAAAATGAATGCGAAAGGTGCAGCTCAATACTGCGACTATGGTCGCATTTTATTTGTATTGCACATAAAAAAAGTCTAACTTACAATATTCCTGTCAATCTCATTTAGATCAACTTCAAGTAAAGATCTGCTAATGTTCTGGAGGTCCCATCTTACTGCGCGTGGGTTTTTGTCCTTCAAACTAGACCTCCGCTCAAAAATAGGAGCCCTCTCACAGAGCCAATACTGCAAAAAAGGAAAATTAAATAGTTTACACAAATATTCACAATTTTTTTGGGTAAATTTCATACAATGTTGGCCAAATATGAGATTTATACTTACAATAATTGCACGGAGCATCCTTGCAGCTCGTACGTGGTGTGCCTGAAGATGTCCATTGACTCAATCAGGAATTGCCAAACAGCTTTTGCCCAGCATATTGTTCTCATCAGCTGCATATTGGCAATCTGTTCCACAATATATCACAGCACCGTGCATTTACTGCCAGAGAAGAAAAGAGTGGCCGACATGTATAGGATTATTATTGTGGTAAAGTCTTGAGCTGCAAGTCTGTGAATGTCTCTTATAATTTCATGTAAAGTCATTTTCTGCTCAAGCTGTTCATCCTTTGTCACATCTACTTCACTCCTCATCCTCTTCTTGACCAGAAGATCATCCAAAGCCTCTTCAATAGATAATTTAGTGATCTTCTTTATATTGGGGAAATAATGTTTTATAACCCCTCTATCTTTCATCGTACATGTCTTACTCATCACAAAATCTGCCCCAATGATAGGTAGACCAAAAGTTAGGGTTACTGTAACTTTTGGTAAGAAGAGAAGGAAAAGGAGAACAGGAGAAGAGAAGTGGAGAAGGTATAGTAACCCTAACTTTTGGTCTACCTATCATTGGGGCAGATTTTGTGATGAATAAGACATGTACGATGAAAGATAGAGGGGTTATAAAATATTATTTTCCCAATATAAAGAAGATCACTAAAGTATCTATTGAAGAGGCTTTGGATGATCTTCTGGTCAAGAAGAGGATGAGGAGTGAAGTAGATGTGACAAAGGATGAACAGCTTGAGCAGCAAATGACTTTACATGAAATTATAAGAGACATGCACAGACTTGCAGCTCAAGACTTTACCACAATAATAATCATATACATGTCGGCCACTCTTTTCTTCTCTGACAGTAAATGCACGGTGCCGTGGTATATTGTGAAACAGATTGCCAATATGCAGCTGATGAGAACAATATGCTGGGCAAAAGCTATTTGGCAATTCCTGATTGAGTCAATGGACATCTTCAGGCACACCACGTACGAGCTGCAAGGATGCTCCGTGCAAATTATTGTAAGTACAAATCTCATATTTGGCCAACATTGTATGAAATTTACCAAAAAAATTGTGAATATTTGTGTAAACTAATTTAATTTTCCTTTGAGAGGGCTCCTATTTTTGAGCGGAGGTCTGGTTTGGAGGACAAAACCCCACGCGCAGTAAGGTAGGACCTCCAGAATATTAGCAGATCTTTACTTGAAGTTGATCTAAATGAGATTGACAGGAATATTGTAAGTTAGACTTTTTTTATGTGCAATACAAATAAAATGCGACCATAGTCGCAGTATTGAGCTGCACCTTTCGCATTCGTTTTCTGCCTGACAAACAATGTGCGACCATGGTCGCATTCTTTTGAAAATACCTTTTACATGAAATGCGACCATGGTCGCAGTGTTGAGCTGCATGTCTTGGCAGATAAATTTGTGCAGGACAAACATAATGCGACCGTGGTCGCATTCTTATCATAAATACTTCATAAATAAACTGCGACCATGGTCGCAGTATAAATATTTCATTGTTTTATTTTTAACTTATCTTTTTCTGTTTATTTTCAGATTTTGAGTCGAATGGCCAACATCTCTAATACTGAAAAAAATATGGTTGGCTTTCCTGTTGAAGGGGAAGAGGAGGAAGAAGAAGATGATGAAGAAGAAGACCATACATATAATGAAGCTGACATCCCGGCGGAAAATGAGCCAGAAGCGGCTGAAACGAGTGAGCAAGAACCATCTTTTACAGGTTATTTGCCACCACCACGGCATGATCAAGCTGAAGAGATAAAAGAGTTGAGGTCTCAAAATCAGCACTTGAGAGAATATGTTTCTCAGCTTGAAAAAAAATTGAAAAAATGGAGACTGAGAGCAGACTCAAGGTTGAATTAAAAATAAAAAGGAGAGAAAAAAGAGAGAAGAAAAAACTAAAAAGGCAGCAGAGGAAATTAAAAGTGGAAGAAGAACAAGAGCTGCTGAGAGCAGCCGCTGCTGCGGAGAAGGAGAAGGAGAAGAGGAGGGAAGAGGAGCATGAGAGAAGAAGATTGGAAGAAAAGAAGGAAAAGGAGAACAGGAGAAGAGAAGTGGAGGAGAAGAGAAGAATGGAAGAGGAGAATGAAGGGAGAATTAGGAAAGTTGAGGACAAGGAGAAGAAGAGGAGGGAAAAGGAGGAGCAGGAAAAGAAGGAGAGGAGGAGCAGGAAAAGAAGGAGAGGAGGATGGAAGAGGAGAAGAATGAGAAGAGAATGAGAGACAAGCAGAGAAGGAGGGAAGAGGAGGATCAGAAGAAGAGCATCGAAAAGGAGAAAGAAAAGAGGAGGATAGAAGAGGGGGAGCAGAAAGAGGAGAAGAGGAGGAAGGTGTTGGAGGAGTTAAAGAAGAAGCGGGAGAAAAAGAGGAATGTGAGGGAAGAGCAAATTAGAAGGAAGGGTGAAGAGGAAAAGGAGCAGAAAAGAATGATGGAGCAGATGGAGAAGCAGGCTGAAGAGGAGAAGAAGAAAAAATTGGAAGAGGATAAAATTATGAGTTCTGAATCTATTTTAAATTTTTCTGGGGAAGATATGCCAAGTTTTTCTTTGAATATAACTCAAATGATTAAAGAAACCCAAAGAGATAGCTTCTGAAGAAAAAAAATCAAGAACATACTCCGCCTCAGAAGCAATCCTTAAAAGAAACTGTTTTGGAATACTCTAAAGGACGATAGAAAGGGAAGTCAAAGAACACAAGCGCGCTGAAAGAGATCGCGATGACTCCGACTTCGTTTATCCAAAACAGAAGAAAAAAATAAATGAACATCCTCTTCCACAGCCTGCGGCTGTGAGTTCTGCCGCTGGTTTCGGCGACAGAGATTTCCTCTACTGAGCCAAAATCGAGAGAATTGACCGAAACCACAGCATACAGAATTCTGCAGCCCCATCAACAAGATCTTATAAAAAATTTCTTCGACAAGTCCTTCTCTGAGTAAGTTAATTTTATTATAATTCATATCAAAAAACTGTTATACCTTTATATAAGAACAATTTAATTACTAACTTTGTTTTGAATATCTTGCAGTTCTACTGCGTATCAGGATACTGACAACGGAATCATGGTTACAAGGAATGACATTGAGGACCTGATGTTCAGTAGAGACTTAGATGCGAATATAATTCATTTCTACATGCAGCATCTAGAGAAAGGAGAAGGAATAAAAAACATATTCTTTCGGAGCGAAGCTTGGGTAAAATTCTACTTTCTCCTTTACGGTTTAATGTAATATCAATTGTGGAACAGATTACTAATATTATTTATCTCTGTGTAGGCATAACTCATGTACTGCGACTAAGGTCGCAGTTTATAATTAAAATGTACTGCTACTAACTCACGTACTGCGACTAACTCATGTACTGTGACTAAGGTCGCAGTTTATAATTAAAATGTACTGCTACTAACTCACGTACTGCGACTAAGGTCGCAGTTTATAATTAAAATGTACTGCGACTAACTCATGTACTGCGACTAAGGTCGCAGTTTATAATTAAACTGTACTGCTACTAGCTCACGTACTGCGACTAAGGTCGCAGTTTATAATTAAAATGTACTGCTACTAAATCATTTTATATTTTATTTATTTTTTTTCTTGTCCGCGGCACGGTGTTGTAAATAAAAGTGAAGATCTGGAAGATCATTTCATCAAGCAGCAGCTGTTGAAAAATTGGACAGCTGATGTGCAGTACATGTTCTTCCCAATCAATCACAAACATAGTGCCGACGATCCGGGATTTCACTGGACCTTGTTGGTATTTGATTGCGATACCCAACAGTGAATTTTTTACAACTCTTTGGTCCCAGCTGACAAAAAAAGTAGTATATTAAAGCTTTACCAAAAAGATGCAAGAATAATGGTGAGTTGAAATTTAATATTTCGATTACTGGAAACTTGCATTTAATTTGATTAATACTAATTTTTGTTCCTAATGACATTGCAGAAAGAAAGATTATTACAGATTTTTGAGATTGATTTCAATAAATTAATGAGAAAAACTAATATAAAATACACAAGATGCCCCCAACAAGCAAACAGGTATATAAATTTTTGACATCTCCTTACCTTTCATATTTTCTACCTTTTTTTAGTACAAAAATCTAATTTCATTTAATGATTACTCTATTGATATTTCAGTGTTGATTGCGCTATATATGTATGCAAGTACATGGAAAGCATAGCGTCTGGTAGTCCAGCAGTTGTTGATACTGTTACGGATGCTGATGTACAGAGACTAAGAAGTGAGCTTACATACATGATACTTGCAGATAGAGAGAAGAGTTGGGATGAAGAAACAGAAATGATACGAAGGATGACATTTGAAGACTGACAGTTGACAAATTATTGATATACCACAATTTTTTATTTTATAAATGTAAAAATAATTGCAATTGCAATTCATTAAATAATTTTTTTGTTTTATTGATTTAATTTATAAACATTTCTATACATTTATTTATTATAAGTTCCATTGATTATTTCCAATCTACATTTGTTACACCTTGGATTTTACTATTGCGTATTGATATTAGAAACAAACATGCGTTCAGCAATTGTACTGCGACCAAAGTCGCAGTAATGACCTGTTTGAGTTACAGCGTTTCCTTATACGGCGATACTTTAATCGAGACAGTGATAATGGTCGCAGTTACTTAATCATTTATCAGTTCCTATTGCAACTATGGTCGCAATAATGAACTGTTTTGGAGTTCAAAGTAATTTAAAATTATAGTGTATTAACTTTTAAACTGTTTTGGATAACTGAACAGTCACCTAGGAAGTATACAATTTTTGGGAAAAGGTAGAAATAAATTTGGGAGATATTCACGTGGTCTGAGAGTTTAAACCTTTTGAAATTCCGGGATTAAAAGTATATAAAGGGTCATCAGGACAGGATTATAAATATACTAAATTGATTTTGCTGAAACTCGTTACTGTCCACCGTCTTCACCGGAAAATGTCTTCTCCACCGTCTTCACCGGAAAGAAGCCAATCATCTAATGATGATTGGATGTATAGTTCTGAAGATATGCCTCGCTACGGGTCAGAGGATGAGCTGGATACAGACGACCCGTTCTGGGAGTTTATTGGTGAGCCAAAATACATCAATGAAGAGGAAGAAAGCGAAGAGGAGATTGTCGCTGAGAGGTGGAAGGGACGGAAAGCGATACGGAAGACGAAAGCGGTCATACTATTGACGACGAATCTGATTATGATGGTGATGACGAGGATTAGAAATTTAAAATTTGTATTTTGTTTTTTTTTAAATATATATAACTCTGTTTTCTAAGGTTAATTGTGTGAATTACAGTTTTTACTACTATGTCTTGGTTGAAATGCTGTACAATTGTTACAAACCTTCATTTTAAATATTTTACGCTAAACGAATATACTGCGACCAATGTCGCAGTTAATAATTAAATTATTTCACCCGAATAAAATTTTAAAATGAAGGTTGCGACTTTGGTCGCAGTTGCTGGCCGAAGTCTTAATAAAATACACATCGACCTTGGTCGCAGTTGCTGGTCTTTAGTCTTAATCAACAACCTTGTTGCAACAAAATTTTCTGCAAATAATCTCATAAGGAGGCTTCCGTGACTTATCTGTACCTTTTCTTCTCACGCTAAAACCTCTATTCCTTGCAAAAGAATTGTAGAAATTGTATGCTTCCATATCCGACAGGAACTGTTTCCCTATAAACTTATTTGAGCTTCCAGACATTTCTCCATGTACATTCATATCCTACAAAAAACAATTACACGAATTACATATATATAAATATTTTTTAGATATCACTGTAGTCTAAAATATAAGTTATATAACTGCGACCAAGGTCGCATAAGAGATGAAATCTTTAAAGACTGCGACCAAAGTCGCAGTTATCCGTATGAGAAGAATTCTATATTACTTCTTACTAAAGACTGCGACCTAAGTCGTAGTTATCCGTATGAGAAGAAATCTATACTACTTCTTACTAAAGACTGCGACCTAAGTCGCAGTTATCCGTATGAGAAGAAATCTAGATTACTTCTTACTAAAGACTGCGACCTAAGTCGCAGTTACAAAAAAAATTTTAAATATAAGATGAAATCTATATTACTCCTTATTAAAGACTGCGACCTAAGTCGCAGTTATACGTATGTGAAGAAATCTATATTACTCCTTACTAAAGACTGCGACCTAAGAAGCATACAAAAAAAAAAGATTTCACAGCCGGAGATTATTTTCAAATAAGATTGCGACCGAATATTAATACGGTCGCATTTCTGAAAATTTAAAACATGTGTTATACGTCGCAGTACCACATAGACTAAAGAGAAAAATTCACTATTTAAGAAATTCTTTTTAAAAAATTGAAACAATTAAAACCTGTAATTTATAAACAATAAGCTAAATCCTATGAAGAGCGGCAAAAAAAAGGGGGAAAAATAATAATAAACAATAACCTAAGTCTGACAACGTTCGCTCTAAAAATTGCCTTTTGGGCAAATAATAATAAACAATAACGTAAAGTTACCGAAAGAGTAGCTTTTCATAAGGGGTATTTAGTAATTTAACTTCTTCCCTGAGCGGGCCGCAAGTTAGTGGGGTGACAAAATTGAGCCACGTCACCGCAGGCTGAGAGAGTTCTCTCAGCTGCAGGCTGATATACATTTCTCTCTCTCTCTCTCTCTCTCTATATATATATATATATATATATATATATATATATATATATATATATATATATATATATATATATATATATAGACTTGTATCCTTTCAAAAGGATTTGATCCCGGATCCTTCCCACTCAAATTCAACCCTCCAACATTCGAATACAAGATCCACTCCGTTGAAGTTGATCAATACTATTTCAAGTGTCTATAAACCAAAAATCAAGTGTTTTAAATACTTTTTGCCCATCCATCAAGCGACGCAAAATGGACGGCCGAAAGTAGTGAGTTGGTTAGATCTATGTCTTTAAACATACAAATTCTCGATCCGGCCATTTCATTATGATCTAAACATTTAAAAACCCCTATAAACTAATTTTTGTTAGATTTTAAATATTCTACACCGTTAAACTAACCAACTCACTATTTAGGCCGTCCGTTTTTCCCCTACTTGATGGATGTTTAGATCATAATGAAATGGTCAAATCGGGTCAAAGATGAGGCGGGGATGTCTGCGGTTGAAGGCATGGTCAAATCTAGTCGAAGACGAGGGAACTCGAATCAGTTTCGTGAAGAATTCGGGTTGGGATGGCTATGAGGTTGAAGAAGAGGCGAATTGAATCGAGTACGATCCGATTAGAAGTCGCATGAGAAGCTAAATTGAATTGATTCGATTCGGATCGAAATCAAAGTGGATTGAATTGAGACGACGAAGGTGATGAAGATGAAGTCAAAGACCAAAGATGACTCGCTGCGAGGCATGCCAGCGAGATCAATACCAATGAACTCAAAGATTTGGATGGGTTGAGGATGGGTTTGATCCACAGCTCGCGGCAAGTTGGGTTTGAGGATGTCGGGCTCAAATAGGGTTCGAGTTTAAATCGCGAGTTGGGTTTGAGGAAGTTGGGCTCTTGGGTTCGAATATCGAGTTGGGTTCTAAACCAATGAATTTGTGTCGGGTTTGAAACGAATTTGTTTCATGATATCGAGATCTGCAGCGTCAGCTTGAGGGCTGTCTGATGTGAAACGTGTATGCATGTATGAAAATCAGCAATAAAACACTCAAACTACGCTTCACCAACATGAAACGATCATTGGTAGGAAATGATTAAAACTAATAATCTTGCAAACTGTTAATCAAATAACATGCACAGACTAATCAATTCAATTCAAGAATAAATTAACAATAATATTTATGTTACACATGCAAAAGATTCTAATATCAATAAAGAAACTACAGAACTAAATGGAAGCAAATACACAATCTCACATTTGTGGGCAATAATTAAATCGATAAAAATTCAGGGATTAACTATCAGACTCAAAATAATTGATTGAGGTTAGAAACATATCTATTGAGGATCATATGCGACTTCAGTGTCCTTGTGATGATTGTAGATATGTAGAGGTCGTCTCCACGAATGTAACGCTTCAAACCGTGCGTGATTTGAAATCCGAATCAGAAAAATACGGTTTGAAAATGAACCTTGAACGCTTTAACGAGAGTCTGTTTTCACTGTAGCAGTGGCGGTACTATAGCAACGATGGTACTGTAGCGAGTTCTTGTAGCAATATTGTTTTTCTGATTTTTTTTATTGGAATTGGAGAAAGAGATATGAGACTAATTTATCTATGATTTTGAAGAGAAGTTGAGGAAAATAGTATCAGGGTTTGGAAGGAGAAAGGAAAGAGAGAGGATAGGCTAATTAGGGTTTTACACCACTAATCTAGGATTTTCTAGGGCTTCACAAAAAAGAGATTTTAGGGAGAGATCACAACTCACAAATTTGAGGAAAACTTTCATAATAATTCATTGAAAAAGTGAATACATGAGGGCCTTTATATAAGCTATAAAATTGTAACCTTTTACTTCTATTTGGATTACATAATCCAACTCCTAAAAGAAATCAAAAGTCTAAAAGAAAAAAATACATAAAAAGGAAACTAGTAATTCTACTGCAAATCAGATTGCTAAAAATTAAAAATACAAAAAATAGAAACTAGAAATCCTAATAATAGTAAAATTACTGGATCTATATGGGGTTGGCGCGCCTTCTCCAACGATGATACACACGTAATGATCTTGGTTCTTTGATTGTTCAAACGTCCACTGTAAGATTCGAATTGACAATAGGCAATTGTTTAAAACTTTTAATGTTGGTAAAGATATTTTACTTGCTTGAAGAAACTAAATTATCATGTTTATGTTATAGATTTTGGTATCAGTTCTATTTTTAATATTGAAGAGCTAGTGGATTGTGAAAGTTTTGATTTTAACCCTAGTAACTTATTTATTGATGAGCCATCACTTGAGCCTATTTTGAGAGACTCTCCATTTCACCAATTCCAAATATTTTACCTACTATAGTTAATCAGATTGATATAATTTTGGATGATGAAGTTATCATGACTCGTAAATATCTGGTTCTATGGAAAGGAAGAGCATCAAATGATGATTCATGGAAATATCAAAGTGCACTACAACAGATTAATCCCAACAGGTTGAAGTAAGATGAGATCACTCCTACTGACTCGACGGAGTCGAGCGCTCTCCAACCCGAGGAGAATAATACGAAAATCAAAATACCAAGATCATGGCGCGTGTATCATCATTGGAGAAGATGCGCCAACTCAACATAATTCCAGTAGTTCTACTAGTATTAGAATTTCTAGTTTTTATTTTTTATATTTTTAGTTTTTAGTAATTTGATTTGTAGTAAGATTACTAGTTTTCTTTTTATGTATTTATTTCTTTAGACTTTTGATTTCTTTAGAGTTAGATTATGTAAATCAAATAGAAGAGAGTACAATTTTGTAGCATATATAAAGGGACCTCATATATTCACTTTTTTAATAAACAATCAATGAAAGTTTTTTACTCTCAATTGAATTTAATACGGATTTCTCAATTCCTCTTCTCTATTAGTGTTGAGATGCCTTATTAGACTCGATTATTAGTGAGATGTAATTGATTTATCTCTCTTCTCCCTCTCCCAATCTCCCACAACAAATTTCTTTCTCTAAGTTGCTGCGAATCCCTCGTGGCCTACAAAGTTATTCTTCTCAAACATCCAATCGACTTCGAAGACCTGACGTCCCCTCCTTCATTGCCAACAACAATCAATTCAAGATCTGTTTTCGCTTTCTCCTATACAATTCCAAAGTACTAACAGCCAAGAAAATAAAGACGATCTGGTAAAGCAAATAAAGAAAAATTGCACAAGCTCCATCAAAGACAAGAAGCACAATTTGCAATTAGAGATCAATCATAAGTTCAGACCAACCAAATTACTGGAATCAAACACGACCATCAAATAAGGTATTTTTCTCATTACATCAACCTTAAATTACAAGTCTAGATATACATATCTGTTTTATTATCTATTCTTGATCTTCTGTCCACAAATAACGAGCGAGTGCAACTGCTTCTCCCAGGTAGTTACCTGTCTTCTTTATTGCATATAGAACTCGTTTACCTGCATAATCATATATTTAATTAGCACTTTAATCTCTGATATTGATAACACAAAAGCATGCCAAAGAATCACAACTGATATTATCTGTTTCAACTAGTTTTCTTACCAACGGTCTTCTTGTTGGTGAAATATTTTTTGAGTTTTATTTTTTTTCTTTCACCCCATACACATTTCACATCATTAAGTCACTATAGTCAATTATGTGTTAGCGTAAAACAGATAGTTAATACAAGTAATAGGTTATTATTGTATAATGGAAACAAGACGCACACACTCTGTTACACTGGGTCAAATATTACTTTAAAAGTTGTGTAAAACATGCATGAGCCTATTATCTTGTTAATTTTCTGTCATTGATCTCTTATCTTAAATAGTGTCTAGTTCGCATCTTATTATTTTCTAAACCTATGCAATAAGAATCCAACCAGTATCCAAAAGTACAATATGTATAAGATGCGTATCTAATATGGTGGCGCATCAGAAGTTTTGTATATGAGTCGATAGAAAAAATTAATAGTTGCATTGCTCTAATAAGAAGTGATCATTCTGTTAACAGTGAAATAGTTGTTGATTGCTGAGATTCCGCCAATGTTGTTATCTCCTTTTTTCATTTTTCTTTCTTTTTTCCCTTTTGTTCCCTTTTTTCTTTCTTTTTTCTTTCTTTTAGAGTAAAAGTGGGAAACCCTGTCCAATCCTCTTACCAGGCGAAGAAATTCTATACCTCTCATTCCTTAAACTTGTGAGAATTCCCATCACATTATCTGCCCTTACCAACTTGCTCCCAACAAGTTGGTCAATTGCTATTGATTTGAAACGGTAATGTGTGTGTGAATCAGAAATCAGTGATAGAACAAACTTTGCTAAGTTTCACCAACTATTACGATCTAGGGTAGGAAAATAGTTAAAACTAATATGAAGTAGGTGGGTTTAACAATATATGCAGTTGCAGTCGTACCGTTCTAAATCTAAAATAAAATTATGCAATTACTCAGTTACAATGGCAAAAGCTTGTACAATTAGCATATTTGATCAGCAAACATAAGGCAACAAAATCTCATAGTCTCACAATATAGTGGTAGCAGATTAATTCGATAAAATAATAAATGACAGTTATCTAACCAATAAATAAATAAAGAGATCGTGACAAAGAAAGTTACCTACTGAGGATCATAGAGACCTCAGTGACATGTAGAAGATGCCGGTGCGTAGATCTTGTCGTCACGATCAAAACGACATGAAGATTGCCTGAATCGGAGTTCGGATGTGCAAGTTACGGGCTGAAAACGAAATTAGAATGCTAACAGATCTCTCCTGTGCTGAACCAGCTACTGTAGCTCGCGGGTCGGGTTTACTGTAGCACATGAGTTTTTGACTTAAACCAGAAATCGCCAATTCTTTTCTTTGGATGCGGGTACGGGTCAGATTTCCTCTTTGAAACCCAAATCTAATTTACTTCTTGCTTACAGGAGCTTCGATGGGTTCAAGCGAGCTCGCACGGAGGAAGTGATGGGTGATCAGGCGAACTTCGGCGATTAGGGCTGTCGGCGAGGTACGGGACGGCGGTGATGCTTTCAGGGGTGCGTGCTAATGTGAAGGAAAAGGAATTGGCCATTGTCGGGGCAGTCGTGTGTGAGGGCACCGGGGCTCGGGCATAGTGGGGTTCGTGGGTCGAAGCGGGACTGACCGAGGTGTGATTGATAATTCAGGGAGGAGATGGGTATGTTGGGGATAGAAAGGAGGACGAGCGAGAAGAACCTGGGTGATTTGGCGGCGGCTTGGGGAAGGAGTGAGGGGATTAAAGTGTGGGCTTAGGGTTATGATAGGGTCATTATGATTTAACCTAAACATATTGAGATAACAATCTTATCACAATATAAGCTTTATTCAAATATTCTTCATTAATTAACATTTAAAACAAGAGTTTGTTAATAGACTTACAAATTTGTAGTTCCAAACCACAATCGATGTAGTACTAAATAAAATACCCAACTTCTAATAAACCAAAACACAACTAGAAAGAGAAAAATATGTAAAAGAAAGCACATAATAGTCTTCAACTGCTTGAATCAATTTGAACTAAAATTTTTTTTGCCCGTCTCAGCTCTTGATGTCTGTATCATTCTCCCCGGATGGGAGAAGACTTAACCCCGTTGAGTCAGATGGAATAGCGCTTCCGTGTTGTACTGGATCGATCTGCTACAAATCACCTTGATCTAGCTGTAAATCAATAGTTGGTGTTTTCTTTACAGCGGTTCAAGTACCTGTGAGTTCTACCAGCTTTGGTAGTGATAGTCCATTCTCTAAAATTTTATCAACTCTCTCTGCTGTAATGAGACAATACTTAGTAGTGGACTAAGCAGCTCTCAGAAAATGGTTTAGGGGAAGGCTTAACAACTAATGGGCTACAATCAAATCCTTGTAATCCACTAGATCATTAACATTGAAAGTACAACTAATGCCATAATCTCAAGGAAGATCTATAATATAAGTATTGCAATTCAGTTTATTCAAGATCATGAAAGGTCCAGCACTGCGGACATGTAATATCTTAACAGTTCCTGAAGGAAATTGTTTCGGATAAACCAGAACCATCACATAATTCCTATATTAGAAGTTTTTAAATATTTTTCTATTGTCAGATCGTAAAGTAGGCCTCATTGTTCTGTTTATTTTCATCATTGATCTCTTTGTGTAGTTTGTGCACGTGTTTGTGTGATGCAAACGCAGACTCGAATGCGCTATAGCAGGATGGTGTCGGTAGTAAGGGAGGAAGCAGTTACATGGTGTGCATGACTAGTGGAAGAAGGGGATGGAACAATGAAATAAGAGGTGAAGGTGTAGTGGTAGCAAAGCCAAAGTGGATGTCTGCTTGGGCTGTCTAGTCTTGGGTCTCAAGGTAGTAGCTTAATCTGCTTACCCCCATGCTCAAATTGACACATGTAAATAGTGATATTTTTATCGAACAACCATGGTTTACACAATATGACTTGACCCACATTCATGGTGATCACATTACACCAGATATTGTCTTTGTAATGATTGAAATTGACTTGGACAAGACATCATTGTTTAACCTCAAGTGTCGTGGAGTCAATCCATGACACTTTGAGTGGGTAGGGGTGGGGGTACAACCTTTAATCCAAGATGTTCATACAACTTGGACGATATTACATTGATACAACTTTCACTGTCCACAATTACCTTAATTTTATTCTCCAATTTTGGCGAACGTGTGGAAGGTGACACTTTTTCTCCAATCATCCTTTTCAGTTGGTTGTGAGAAGATGTGTAGATTTTGTCATCACGATTGTAACGATATGAAGATCGCTTGAATCGGAATCCAGATGTGCAAGTTACGGGCTGAAAATGAAACCAGAGTGCTAACAGATCTCTCTTATGTTGAACCCGCTACACTGTAGCTAGCGGGTCGAGTTTACTGTAGCACACATATTTTTTGACTTGAACCCGAAATCTCCAAAAAAAATTTCTTTGGATGTGGGTACGGGTCAGATTTCCTCTTTGAAACCCAAATCCAATTTCCTTCTTGCTTGCAGGAGCTTCGATGGGTTCAAGCGAGCTCGCACGTAGGAAGTGATGGGTGATCAGGCGAACTCCAGCGATTAGGGTTGTCGGCGAGGTACAGGAGGGGATTAAAGTGGGGATTAGTGTTTTGATAGGGTAATTAGGATTTAACCTAAATAAATTAAGATAACAATCTTATCACAATATAAGCTTTAATCAAATATTCTTCATTAATTAAAATCTAAAACAAGAGTCTATTAATAGACTTACAAATTTGTAGTTCTAAACCACAACCGATATGGTGCTAAATAAAATAATCAACTCCTAATAAACCAAAACACAACTAAAAAGAGGAAAATACATAAAGAAAACACATAAAAGTCTTCAACTGCTTGAATCAATCTGGACTGGGATTCTTTTGCCTGCTTCAGCTCTTAATGTCCGCGTCAACTATATTCATTATTTTAATTATTCATATAAATTAATCTTTAGGTATCTATAGCCCAATCCATAGTTGTGCTTAAATTCTTTTAAAGACACTCTAATTCCTTTTCTTCACAGATTTGTTTGTTATTTTTTAATCTTATTGCCTAATCAAATGCATCTTACAAATTACAGGGGCCTTAGCTCAGCCGACCGCGTTGAAGGTTGGTTATGGACAGCATTTGTATATACATCAATGGTCGATTACCACCCCCCAGCAAATTTCCTGATGCCTTTACCAGCATACCCAATCAGAGAGGTATTTAGATAAATTCTGTATTATTTATGCAAATTCCAAAACTGATGTGTCAATACCTACATCACATGAAAAAAGCTTATTCAAATTGAGCTGCATGCTATCTATAATTATAATCTTAATTTTTTAAATGATAAAATCCAAAATCACGTTTTGAAATCCTCCATGCATTAGGTGATCCCATAGAGAAAAATGTATTAGAAACAAGCTTATTTAGATTTTTTGTTTCATGTCTTTTTATATCTAACATGTTGCAATTACTTTTTGTGAAGATGTGCAGGATTATTGATGGTTTAACCTTCCAAAGGCATTGACAGACTTATTAAAGTATTTTCAGCTGCAAGTTTGTTTGTTTTATAACTATTATAGTACTCACCCATGCTTTGACCTAGAAAATGCAAGTGATGACCATGGGATGGATGGTTGGGTTGGCAGGTAAATTTCTCCCCCAAATGTATCGGCATTGGCTTAATTCATAAGTAAAACTAGTGAATTGCTTTGAAGTGTGAGTTTTTGGGTGTTTTTCCTTTAGGCATGCACTGAGATGATCATGCCAATGATGAAAGCATGTTCCCTCCATCAACATATGATTATAAAGCTCGTGAAGATTGGTGCATCCCCATTGGATCACCAGAGAGTATGGTGGTCATGTGAGTGATATATTCCTCTACTGTCCTAATCCTTGATCGCATATCAAACAGTATATCTGAGATTTCATCTTAAGGTGCAACCTGATGCATCTATGTGATAGAGAATTTTTCATGACTATCTGAGATGCATGCCCTGAATATGCAGACTATGCAGCGCACCATCCACCATAGATAAATTCAGAGTAGTAAAAAGGAGGGGTTTTTTTCCTCATTCTTTCAATCTCCCCTCAGCCAATCAGAGCTGGGGTCCACAGGCATCGGGTCTGATTAGCATTATTCAATTGATATAGAAATTTATATAAATTCATACTCTTTATAATAACTAATGGGATCATGAAACAGAGAATCGAGCAAGCGCTTAAGAGATCCGGAAGCAACATCTTCTTCTCCAATGGAATGAGAGGCCCTTGGAGGAGAGCAGGGTCAGGTTTCCGTGTCATGTTAAATTTCAATAACGAATTCTATCATGACTTCTGTTCCCTATTATGTATGCATCTAAATCAGGGTCTACTTTGTTTTGGGTGTCTGACATCGTCTGTGAACTCAAATGCTGGATATTGAAGAATATTTCATCTAGCATCATAGCACTCGTCACAGAAAAAGGTAAACAAGAAATTCTTCTTCTTCTTCCTGTGAAATTGTGCAATAAAAAGTTTAAAAGATTTTTCATTTGAAAAACTACATTTTGTACTTTTTATTTATATAGCTTTATTTGTCTTTGAGGGGCGCACCAAGCGGACTTCAGATCAGCCACGAAGGAAGACCCAGAGTGGCTTACAGAACGAAGGAAACAGGAGGTGGAAATCATCCAAGGTGGATCGATCAGTACCATCCAGACTTCAAGGAATCATAATAGTATGAGGAAACTCTCGTGTTCTAGTGCAATAATTCAGCAAGCAAGTTTTCTACTCTCTTAAGAAAAGTTGTATCACTCAAAAGGAACTTAGATTTTTCTACTTTCTTAAGAAAAGTGGGTAAATTAAAAAAAAAAAAAAAAAAACCTCATACTATGGGGGTATTTTAAACTATATACTCAGCTAATTTTGAGTACAAAGTACTACCCCCAACTATTTAAGTGATGCCCGTTTCTATTCCCAGTCAACTGACTGACAATTTTTTAGTGCACGTGTGTTTCACGTGCTTAAAATGGAGGAAATGCCCCCACTTGCTTCACCGAGCCTATAAATGCTGCCAACAACCCAGATATTGATGTTTTTAGTTTTTATTTTTTATTTTGTTGAAGATCTCCATTTTTTCAAGCTCCCATCCATTTTGAAGCTCTCCCCTTCAATTTGGAGCTCTCTTTTGCAAGTACATTCAGCTAGATGTCGTATTTGAGCTCCCACTGCCACTCGTCTGCGGTAAATATGGAAGGTGATGATGAAATTTGGGTTGAGACGAATTGGAAAGAGGTTAGGGTTCGCCAGTGTGGGATTCAATGCCCAATGAAGACATCTTGGACAAGGACCAACCTTAAGAGGAGGTTTTGGAGCTGTCCTAGAGTGAAGAAGGACAAGTGCTTGTTCTTTGAGTGGAAAGATCCACCTTTCAGCCACAGATACAAAGTTGTTATTTTGCACTTGATGGATTATTCTGTAGTTGATAAGAAAGAAGACAGGGAGTTTGATTTTCATGAACGAGCAATTACAGTTGAGTTTGAAGAGTTAAAAAAGCAACTTCATAGAGTGCAGTCTCTTGTCAAGCTTTTATCTAAAGAGTGTTGCTATTATGTTTTTAATTCTTTTTTTCATAGTTTTCGTGTAGATGTAAGTTTAGATTATGCAATTTAAGTTTGAATTATGTAATCTAGCTTTGTTTTAATTATATGTTTGATGTTTTAATTTTTCTTTCTATATTGAAAATTTTGATATACTAATACACAGTTATGAAACAAAATTATGGGGTTCAATTCTGATACACAGTTGGAGTTGTCTTTAGTGCAGAAATGGTTCATCCCTTATGGTGGCACCACATGTACCTGAATTGCTTGCACTTGTTTCATCAAATTTTGATATAGAGCACACATTTTGTTGCACTTGAATCTACTGCTTCATCAAATTTGTCATCAACACTTGAATTGCTTGCACACAGTTTACAAAAGCAGTTTGCAAGAGCATTTCATCACAAATAAAAAAGATCTCACACAGTTAGCTCAATTTAATCTCAAATAAGAAAGAGCACACAGTTTGCAAAAGCAGGAACAAGTAGAGCTGCAGCAAGCATAAGAAAGAGATACACATACACATACTGACATACATAAGATATACACACTGATACATAAGAGACACACTGATACCATCACCATGATACATAAGTGTTTAGCTTGCCAAAGTTTTAACATTAGTTTTTACACACTGATACCAAGCTTACAAAAGTCTTTAGCTCGCAAAAGATACACACTTATACAATTTTTACATAAACAGAGCTGTTATATCAAGGATTTGATACTGATTGAGATTGTTGGCTAGCAGTTGCACACTGAAGGTCTAAATTTTGATGGTTTGAAGCCTGAAAATAATATAATATATCAAATTAGTCAGTAGCTTGATAATATAATTGGTCTCTAAAACTAATAAATATATCATCTAATCATTCATTATGCAGATGCTTGATTATTAACTCTTAATCTCTGACAAGTATGCACATTGTGTAAAGACTTAATCACCCACTTGGATCTCTCCCTGTCCCAAGACCCAAAGCAACTCCAACCACATTCCTTCATGTATTTCACCCTGATTCTGCAACCTTCATTTTTCTTCCAATACAGATCATGCCCATTTATAATAGACTCGATCCTTAATTACTCCTTGAACTCAGCTGGGCTACTAAATTCCTCTCCTAGCTCAAGGTTGAGTTGTGGTTGTTCTCCTTCAACAATTGGTGGTCTTGCATTCTTTTTCGTCTCCCTTTTCTCATCTGAAGAAGGGAGGTTTCTAAGCTCATCAGAGTCATCAGAATCAGAAAACCACTGAATTTTGGGCTCACATTCCTCATCTCCTCGAATGTTTATCCCATCTCCTTTATCCACATCAGCAGGTAGCTCATTGGTGGTCTCTTCACGAGTGGGCAACTCTTTGGTGGTCTCTTCATGAGTGGGCAACTCATTGGTGGTCACTTTATTGTTGTTCTCTTTATTTCTATTCTCCTCAAGTTTCTTTCTAATCAACTTCAAAATGACTCTTTTATCACTACTTTCTTGTTCTTCCTTTACCTTCATATTCTACTAAAACACTCTCTTTTTGTATGAAGTTCTCTATATCACTATCACCCCTTTGTTCATCATCGACATCACATTTCTCTGCATCATACTGAACATGTTCTTTCACTGAATCACTTTCTCACTCTATGTCCATGAATTTATAGCTCTCCACAACATATAGATCAACAGGCTTCTCATTGTTACTTACAAGAACATTTTTAAGCCCTTTGTCACATTTCACAGTCCCCATCTAGTCATAATCTTTGTTCCATAATTTATATAACACTGAAAATCAGTATACCTTAAGTCATGTATTACAACAAGCTCTTCATAGTCAAACACTTCTAACTCGCCAAAAATTTAACTTCAACTAAAGAATCCAAATATCCCTTCACAAGCTAGATGTGGTTTCCTATAAATTTTTCCCATGTTGAATCCTCACCAATTTAGACCTTTTCATTACCTGAAATTCAAGTTAACAAAAAAAAGCATGGGACAAGGTTAATATCTACTATAATTCTCAGCATGATGTTGCTTATCTTAAACAATTCTATCTTCATTACAATTACCTACTTAATATTGCTAAGACATAATTAGAATGCAAATCTTTTCACAGTCCCCATCATAATGGCCTATTTAATTTGCCACTAAGAAACTAAGTCCAACTAGTAGTATGGCAAAAACTTTCATTTTTATAAAGTCACCATCATTTTTAGTAACAGAAAATTAAAAATAAACATAAAATAAGAGGAAAAAACAACCAAAAGAGAACGAAAAATAATCGAAAAAGAAATAGTTCATAAAAAAAAATTCAAGATAAAAATTCAATTCAACAAAAAAAGCAAATACAAAATAGATGAAATAAAAAATAGCAGCAAATACAAGACACAAATTCTATTTTTAACCAAGTTATGTCATTTGTAACAAACATACTATGGATCTCAGATCTACTCAAAACCGACCGAAGGGAGTTTTTTTTCCTGTGACTCATATAGAAACTTTGTCTATCCGTTTGTCTGTCTTTTCCTTATTCTTCTTCTCTCAACTCTCCCATACTTTTTCCTCCTTCCTCTCCCCTATCGTTCTCCTGATCGATCGGTCGGTTTCCTACCGACATGGATGGTATACTAGTTCTAATTTCATCCTCTTCCTCCTCTTTCTGAGAACTTTCTTTATCTCTGCTCATTTTGCGATTTTTTGCAATTTGTACCACTAATTAGCTACTATGTACGTATAAATAGAAGAGAAATGGAGAGAAACAGAATCTTCTTGATCATACTATACTGCATGCGTATCTTCTTGATCATCCGTTCTTTGATCTCTGAATCTTCGTCTACCTTCACGACGTATTCCAGTCACAATCCTAACAATCTCCCCTTTGACTTGAATACATCAAAGTCCAAGAATAGTCATCATGCTCCATATGCTCACATCAATGCACAATTGAACAACTCTTGACTTTATCTCCTTCTCACTCCCTCTTCTCCATAACCCCTCATGGGGTTCACAACTTGATTAGATCGAACAAGTTTAAACTCGACCTGAACTTGATCACCCAACGATCTCCAAAATCTGTCACATAGTGCTTCCTCAACTCTATCCCTCTCCTGTCACTAATTGTATGTATATAGAATCCTGGGACCAAAAAAAACACGACAAGGTCGGGAAGTGGGCCCCACTCTCTCTCTCTCTCTCTCTCTCTCTCTCTCTCTCTCACACACACACACACACACACACACACACACACAAAACAGAACAAAATCATGAACATACCTCAGATCTAATCTAATTTCATCCTCTTCCTCCTCTTTCTGAGAATTTTCCTTGCCTCTGTTCATTTTGCTATTCTTGGCAATTTGTATTGCGGGTTCGGTTCATGTGTGTGAGCCACACACATATTATAAGAGGGTTAATCTCGCATTGATACGTGAGATTGAACTCTTATAATATTATAAGAGTATAAGAGATGCAGATAATTTAAAACTGTCTCCTTGAAACCCGACATTTTATCAAGAGTGACCGTCACATGAACCGAATCCTTACACTACTAACTTACTACTGCGTGCACATAAACAGAAGAGGACAGAGACAGAGGCGGAGAGAAGCAGCAGAAGATGAAGAACCACCTGAGGATTCATCCAAGAGGCCGAAAGGTGCCGGCTCTCGCGAGGTCTGCTGTCTTCCCTGCTCTCATTTTGATAAAAGATTGATTAATTTGGACTAATTGGTCTGAAAATCACCCCCTTTTCCTGCTTTTGTGTGTGAATTTGATGGATGCAGTGTGATAGCAGAAGCATTGAAGGGGGACAGCCTGCAGAGGCTCTGCTCCTCTCTTGAGCCGCTCCTGCTCAGAATCCGCAAGTCACCGGCCTCCTATGAGGGGAAAGTCAACAGACTGATGTGTGTCATTGTATGCATAAATGTGATGATGCATCATAAATGATCTTTTCATTAGGGCATGAAGATGGTTGGCAAACATGCTCCTTGAGATGCAAGAGGTTCTTGGTTCTATTCTGGGTTGGGCACCAAACATTTCAAATTATATGGGGTAAGAAATTTCAAATGAAATGGGGTAGACCCGGGATGGCCTACTTTAAATTGAAACAGCAATGTTTCCCTCAAAAAATTATGTCATTTTTGTGCTATGATCACAGGGAAAGATTCAGATTTCACTTGACAGAAATAACATTGTGATATTTATACACATTGTTTACAGCAGAAACACTTGATTTCTAATTCAAACATCGGTACTGTTACTGTTTGCAGGTTGTCTCCCTAGAGAAAGAAGGGCCTGGGGAAGGAGCCACAACTTCATTTCAGATCAAGGCTGCCACATCTCTTCACCGGAGCCAAAGTAGAAGGGGAGCATGGCACCGCGATCCCTTTCGTTTTGTTTGATGCACTTGCTGGTGAATTGTCCAGTCCGGTCCGGGATCAGTGGCCAAACTGAATGTTGTGGTGTTGGAAGGCGATCTCAATAATGAAGCTGAACATGATTGGACCCATGCCACTTTAAGAGCTTTGAAGTTAAGGAACGCGAGGGGAAAAGGCCACTCCTGGCTGGTGACTTACAGGTTGCTGATGATCTATCACCGATCAAACAATAGAGAAATACTGAGTTGAAGACTCGGTAGCGGAAGCGTAGAAGATCTTCCTAATCATATCTTGTTGGTGGCACTATAACCCTAACCGACCGCCTCAATGCTTTAGGTTGCTCTTGAGTCGCTCATGTTCATCTCCATCTGAATCTGAGGAGTCCTCTTCTGACCTTTCAGGCCTTTTAGGGCTCTCTGAGAACTCAATTCCTTTTTTTGAGTGTCTGCGGAACTGTTTGAAGCTCCACCTTATGCTTTATCCTCCGTTTCTGATTTTTTTTGCAACATTTATTCTTCGTCAAAGATAACATCTCTGCTGGTAAGGCACTCCTTTTCTCAGGATCCCAAAGTCTGAAACACTTGACTCCTTTGGTGAACCCGATGAAGATGCACTTCGTAGACTTGGACTCCAGTTTGTTCTTTTTCTGACAATCAACCAAACTATACGTCAGGCAACCGAAAATCTATAAGGTTTAAAACTCTCCTCGTCATATCTCCTCTGAGATATGATTATCAATAGCTGTTGATGGTGGCATGTTTACTAGATAACTCGCATGATTCACCGCCTCTGACCAAAATCCTTCTGACATGTCAGCTTGTAATCTGATACTGTGGGCACGCTCAGTAAGTGTCCAATTCATGCGCTCTACTACTCTGTTTTGTTCTGGTCGCCCTGGAATACTTAGCTGGTGTTTGATTTCCTTACTTACTATGTAGTCTTTGAATTCGTTGGAGGTGTGGTCACCTCCATTGTCGGACCTCAAGACTTTCACCTTCGTCCTGTCTGATTTTTCACCATTGTTTTTCACTACTTGAACTTCTGAACTACTTCTGATTTCTGCTTTAAGAAGTATACCCACACTTTCTTTAAAAAATCATCTATGAAAGTAACATAGTACCTAGCATCCCCAATGGATGTTACTGGCGAAGGTCCCCACACATCCGTGTGTATGAGATCCAACAAGCTCTTTGTCTTGTGCTGAGATGTAGAGAAAGCTACTTTACATCGGCTATCCATAATGCAAAATTTACAAAGATCAATTTTGTAATATTTGATACCTGGTAGAGCACTCCTTTTGTGTAGGGCTTGAAGACCTCACTCGCTCATGTGTCCAAGACGCATGTGTCAATATCTTGTAGTCTCTTCCTTCTCTGTTGCCACTGAAACATCACCAACAATAATGCTTCCTGTCAACTTGTACAAGTTTACTGTTCGTTCTTCTTTGAGAATCATCATAGAGCCTTTAGTAACTTTTATTCCTCCATCTGCACTAGAAAACTTGTACTCTCGAGCTTCCAAAGCTCGTAACGAGAGAAGATTCTTCTTTAAATATGGAACGTATCGAACGTTCTGAGGGTTCGAACCTGTCCATCAAACATCCTCATACGGATGTTGCTAATGCTAACAATCTTACACACGATATTGTTTCCCATCAAGATAAAGCCTCCATCATAAGGCTTGTAAGTACTGAACCACTCCCTTTTTGGGCACATGTGGTATGTGCACCCCAAGTCAAGTAACCAAGAATCTGAATATTTATCTTTTCTTAACTCAGTCGTCAAAACATTACATGAATCCTCATCTGCTTCTTCAATAACCCCGGCTTGATCTGACTTTCCACTGGTACTAACCCCATCAGAATCTTTGCCTCTTTTGCTCTTAAGCATCTCCTTGTATTTCATACAATTTTTCTTAATGTGCCCTGGTTTCTTGCAAAAGTAGCAAGAGAAACTGGTAGAAGATCCTTGTAACGCCCCGATCCCATGGATACGGAGACGTTACTGCGATGTATATACGCAGGGCGGAAATACCCTCACATATATACGCTAAGCATCAGTACAGGTAAGAATCAGAGTACGAAAGCACGGTGGTAATATACATTCCAG
Source organism: Agave tequilana (assembly GCA_038442645.1). NCBI lineage: Eukaryota > Viridiplantae > Streptophyta > Magnoliopsida > Asparagales > Asparagaceae > Agave > Agave tequilana. The sequence goes on along the minus strand of JAVJIF010018854.1, from coordinate 23,480 downwards.
CAATAATAATACAAGTACACAGTTATCACAGAGCATGATATAATATCTCAAGAATATAAGATCAACAAGAAGCACAAAAGCAGGATGTACAATATAAAAGACGAAAAAGTATTCACGAGTAGTAAGATGAGAATCTCGCGAGCCAATCAATAGAAGGCTGGAAGAAAGAGGGTCCGGACAGGCAACCACTAATCCACGCTTCCGCTGCATACTCTGATCAGTTACAGCAAGGCCACCACAGTCCAGACTCTAGGACCTGCACATAAGGATCCAGAGTTGTCAGAAAGCATCCCATTAAGTACGTAAGATAAAACCAGTTGGCGTGCTCAGGCAGTCATACATGTACATGATCAAGTGATGTGATTCAGGCATATGAGTACATGCAATAACCAGTAACATAAATGAAAATTAGAGAATCAGTAGTAGGTCTGAAATCAAGTACAGGTGTATCGATAAATATGAATCAGAAAACATGCATAGAAAATGGTATGGACACCTGAAAATAAGCAAGTCAGGTAATTCAACGCAGTAGCGTAGATGTCATATGTAATGGCGAACAGGATAATGTATTGTGTCACATGTCTCACAAGTAAAGATCAAGTATGTCGCTAGTCAGATGACAGTAACATATTATTATATTATTAAGACTCGTTCAATTTATATGTTTCGATATATGTCCCATACCATATACCTCCGCATACAAGTTGAGCAAGGTTGGTTATTGAAAACTGATGGAGATCGACAAACTATATTTAGAATGGGTCCCGTGCATGCCCGAGACAACGGTCCAGGAGTATTTGGTACTGAACCAGAACGTATCGTTGAGTACCAGGTCTTACTATATGCCCGTAGGACTTAGTATACGCCCGAATAGGAATAGGGTGTCACCGCTCCCCAAAAGAATATACCCAGGGGATTACAGCACACCCGGCAGGAGGTAGGGGAGTAGGGGTGCCAGTACACCCCACAGAAACACCTGGTGGCCACCAGGTAGGATCCCAAGTATTAGTTGTACAACATTTGTATGGCCACCATAAATACGGAAACTATATCAGTACCAATCAGTTTCCCTCGTTCCGGTGTAAGTTGTTCAATTATTAGAGGTTGTCCAGTGATAATGTCCAAATGGTGTCCACAGTAATTCAATATCCATGATTACCCAATTACGGGGATCAATAAGAGTATAATATAAGGAGTCTCCCTGTTACAGGGTTTCAGGAATACATGAGTTAAGGAGCACAGGAGTTCAAGAGTACAGGAGTCCAGGAGTACCAGAAGTCTGGTAATAGTATAATAATCATGCCAAGTCCCCGTAAAAGTGATAATCATGAATGAGCAATGTAATACAGGTGTCCGGTGTAATAGTATCAAGTCAAACGTCATAACATCAAGTCAAGTGTATCAGTACCAAGTGATAGCATGTGCCGAGTATCAAGTGATCGCATATCAATTGTCAGGTTCAGATATTAAGTGTCAGGGATCAAGTGTCAAGATAAACATATCAGTGTCAGCTAATTAACATGTTGGTATTGGGTGAGTTGAATACAGAGTTACAGCATCATATGTCAGGTAACCATCCGGTCATGTAACATGGTACAGGAGAACAATATAGTTAAACATTTTAAACTCTTCACAATCATATCTATAACAACAATAAATTAATCTATTAATTAGCTATGCGAAGCCGAGAGAAGTGGGAGCGTATCTTGGCATACCCATTACAAGTATAATATCAGTCCAATGAGTTATAATAACAGCAATTATGTATTCGTATAACATGTTAATATTGAAAAATCACTCACATATCATATATCATCTCGCATAACGATGCATCATATATTAAAAGTCAGAATAGCATATCCCAGAAAAGGTACTCGCCTAAATCACTAGAAAACGGTGTAAAATTCCGGAATACCAGAAATATGTGCAGGCCACGAATCCATGTTAAAATATATAAATATATTTTTTTAGAGAATTATAGAGGAGAGAGGGAGGAGAGAGAAAAGAATAAGAGAGAGAGAGATGTTAGAGAGAGATAGAGTTAAGGAGAAAGAGATAGAAAGTGAGAGTTGTCAGAGGGGGGATTTGTGCTGGAAAAGTAGGGGGTAAATAGGGGATAAATGAAAGGGTAAATAGGAAAAACAAGAAAGAGGGGTAAAAGAGGAAAGAAGGAAAAGAAAGAAAGAAGAAAAGAAAGAAAGAAGGAAGGAAGTAGTGAAAAGAGGAGAGAAGGGGGTGGCCGGCGGCTCTGGCTGCCGCCACCGGAGAGGGGCGGCGCGGCCTGGGCCCAGGGGAGGAAGGGGGTGGGGATGGATTTACTGTTGTGGTGTTTGTTGTTATTGTTGTTGATGTTGATGGTGAAGGTGGTGGTGGTTGTTGGTGGTGGTGTTGGTTGAAGATAGTGGTGTTGGGGAGTTAGAGGAGGAGAAGGAGATGGTGGCTGGGGGTTGGAAGTGGAGGAGGAGGTGGATTGATGGTGAATTAAAGAAGAAGAAGGAAATGGTGATAATGGGTTTTGGTGAAAATTGGAGAAGAGGAGATGGTGGTTGAAGAAAAGAAGGTGGAGAAGAGGAGAGGAGGACTTGGGGAAAGGTGGCCATCCCTAGGTGGTGGTGGTGGTTACCCGACCATTGTGGAAGAAAAGGAAGAAGGTGATAGTGGTGAATGGTGGTGAAGATGATGATGTTGTTGGAATTGGTGTTGTTGTTGGAGATAGAAGGTGATGAAAAAGGAGAAGAGGGAAGTTCCTTGGGTGGTTGGAGGAAGAGATAGCCTGAGGGGAGGCCTCGACGACGGGTTTGGTAGTGGAGGCCTCCTGTGGTGGAATAGGGGAGAGAGAAGGGAAGAGAAAAAAAGGAGAGAGTGTGAAAAAATATAAAAGAGAAAATAAGATAGAAAAAAGAAAGAGAAAGAGATGTGATGTGAGAGGGTATGTGGGTGATGGGGGGCCTGATAGTGGGCAGCTGGCCCACGTGGGGACCGGGGAAAAATCAAAAAAAGAAGAAGAAAAGAAAGAAAGAAAAGGGAGAAACACTAATATAAATATATTATTATAATAGGGTAAAATTTGATTGTTTCAGAAATGCTCCCAAAAATTCTCAAAAATAGAAAATATTATTTTAAGATGCTTGATGATATCAGATATGAGAAATTCAATCTGATTTTTAAATTAAATATCTTGAAATATTTCAGCAATACTGGTCGACACCAAAACCGATGGATTTTCAATAAATTCAGAAAAATTCCCAAAAATGCATGTAGATAGAAAATGATATTCTAAGTAATGTTAATACCGTTTCTATAAACTTAACACCATTTGAAAACTAAGAATTCGGGAATCAGTCAGCGACATCGATCGACACCGGTTTTGAAGATTTTGCAAATTAATTCTGAAAAATTTCAGAAAATCATGAAAAATCTAAAATATTGGAAAATGATATTTGAAACTGAAACCGATCAAATCTGACTATCAGAATACCAAATCAAGCAATATACTAGGAATAGGTCCTTGTTCAGACTACGACTGACTCCGAGTCAATGAATCCGGATCCAGTACAAAACAGTAGCACAAATATTCATAAATCAAACACAAATATAAAATGAAATTAAAGAAATATGATAGAAAAATCAGAATACGTATCTAAGTACGTATTCCAGGAACGGGGTGTTATATTCCATCCACCTTACAAAAATTTCATCCTCGAAATTTCGACAAGGGGAAGATGAATATAGAAAGGATATAAATGAGGATTATACCAATAAAGATATAAGTAACTGAGGGTAATTCTCACAAATCGACTGCACGATAAACTCGGGATTTAAACATTACTGCACTTCCTGCCGTATATATCCTCTAATCGGTGCCATAATAATACTGACCTGATGTCTGTTGTTAAAAGAATACTGCCAGAAATTCAGAAGACTGACCCATTTTGAATAATATAAAGTGAGCTGACTTGGTGAGATAATCGATAATAATTCTTTCAGATTGCGAAGTAAAACTGATGAAACCCATAGAAATCCATAGAGGTGAAATCCATAATATAAAATCTCTGCGTGACATAAAACTGTTCTTGAAGAAGATTTTGCTGTAGAATTACTGATGTGCATGCAAACTAATTCCCTGAAAATAGGCCAGAATACTAAAAATAAAGAAAACCCTGATAATACTGAGCATACATAAAGAAGACCAATGATTAAGGATTTCTGAATACTGGGCATTGTTAACTCTGAAAGACATAACCAAGAATATAGAATAACCATGAAGAATTCTGAATACTGACTTCTGAATGATAACCCAACTGTAGATGAAACATAAAGAATACTCAAACCTTGCAAGGTTGGCCGAATAGATCGTTCATAAGGATCATGGCGATAGCTCAGATACCGCGAGAAAACCCTGTTCATCGGATCCATGAAAACACGTTAGGCAGGAGAAATCCAAGGAACGTCTAGAGTGCTAAGCACTGAAGGGATTAGCAATGAGCGAAGCCAAGCCTAGGTGAGGCCATCGTATAACACAGCTCAGGCGTTAAGCATTAGGGTACAGCGGAGCTAACGCTCTGCGAGGCTCACACTTGGCGGAGCTCACGCGGCGAAACCAGCGCGTAACACAACGCTAAATGCTAAGCACCAGGGTACAGCGAAGCCCACACCTGGTTTAATCCACGCGTGACTAGAACACGACCTCGCTTGGCAAGATAGCGGGGTCCATGGTCCACCAAATCTGTATAAATCGCCAGGAGTTGGTGGCTCTGAGAACACGATCAAGAATTCATAATAACCGAAATGAGTCCCGAATGTTGTCTTCTGAATAATAACCTGACGGTATATCAGTTCTGAGAGTACCCGAGTTCCATGAACTTGGTAGAAGAAATCATGATCGCTACTGGAATAATAAAAATAGAAAATACTATAACTCTGTCTGGTAGAAACCCTTTTACAACGACGCTTCTCATGTAATGATACAGTCTATCTGATTATATAAGTGATGACTACTCTCCACTCTATACTGATTCCGCGTGATGCGTACGAAAAACTATCCAACATAAGACAATGCAATATACCAGAGTCAAATAATACTAGAACAGAATGAGAGTGAACCACATTTTTTTTGCCGCTACCTTACCAGTCTATCCATATCTTAAGTTGATATAAGGATGACAAAAACTGAAAATGAAAAAGGATGGAAGAGATTCAAGAATCAAGGGAATAACGATCAAGAAGGAATAGATAACTTTGTACTTGCAGTTGGATTGTATAACCACGACTCATGCATTCCAGTTGCAAATTTCTTTACCATTAATTTGCCGACTGGTTATACTGAAGATGTGAAAGCCTAGGCTCTGATACCACCTTGTAACGCCCCCATCCTATGGATACGAAGATGTTATTATGACGTATATACGCATGGCAAAAATATCCTCATATATATACGCAAAGCATCAGTACAGGCAAGAATCAGAGTACGAAAGTACAGTGGTAATATACATTCCAGCAATAAAACACAAGTACAAAGTTATCACAGAGCATGATACAATATCTCAAGAATATAAGATCACCAAGAAGCACAAAAGCAGGATGTACAATATAAAAGACGAAAAAGTACTCACGAGTAGCAAGATGAGAATCTCGCGAGCCGATCAAGGGCAGGTTGGAAGAAAGAGGGTCCGGACAGGCAATCGCTAATCCACGCTACCGCTGCACACTCTGATCAGCTACAACAAGGCCACAATGGTCCAGACTCTAGGATCTGGACATGAGGATCTGGACATGAGGATTCAGGGTTGTCAGAAAGCAACCCAGCGAGTACGTAAAATAAAGCCAGTTGGCGTGCTCAGGCAGTCATACGTGTACATGATCAAGTGATGTGATTCAGGCATACAAGTACAGGCAATGACCAGTAACATAAATTAAAATTAGAGAATTAGTAGTAGGTCTGAAATCAAGTACATGTGTATCGATAAATATGAATCAGAAAACATGTATAGAAAACGGTATGGACACCTGAAAATAAGCAAGTTAGGTAATTTAACACAGTAGCGTAGATGTCATATGTAGTGGCGATCAGGATAATGTATTGTGTCACATGTCTCACAAGTAAAGATCAATATGTCACTAGTCAGATGACAATAACATGTTATTATATATCATTAAGACTCGTCTAATTTGTATGTTTCGGTATATGTCCCATACCATATACCTCCGCATACAAGTCGAGCGAGGCTGGTATTGGAAACTGATGGAGATCGACGAACCATGTTTAGAATGGGTCCCGTGCATGCGGGACAACGGTCCAGGAGTATTCGGTACTGAGCCGGAACGTACCGCTAGGTATCGGGTCTTACTATATGCCCGTAGGACTTAGTATACGCCCGAACAGGAATAGGGTGTCACTGCTCCCCTAAGGAATATACCCAGGGGATTACGGTACCCCGGCAGGAAGCAGGGAAGTAGGGGTGCCAGTACACCCCACGGAAACACCTGGTAGCCTCCAGGTAGGATCCCAAGTATTAGTTGTATAACATTTATATTGCCACCATAAACACGGAAGCTATATCGATACCCATCAGTTTCCCCCGTCCCGGTGTAAGTTGTTCAATTATTAGAGATTGTCCATTGATAATGTCCACAGGGTGTCCACAGTAATCCAATATCCATGATTATCCAATTACGGGGATCAACAGGAGTATGATACAAGGAGTCTCCCTGTTACAGGGGTTCAGAAATACAAGAGTTCAGGAGCACAGGAGTTCAAGAGTTCAGGAGTACCAAATTTCTGATAACAGTATAATAATTATGGCAAGTCCCCGTAAAAGTGATAATCATGAATGGGCAATGTAATATAAGTGTCCGGTGTAATAGTATCCAGTCAGGCGTCACAACGTCAAGTCAAGTGTATCAGTACCAAGTGATAACATGTGCCAAGTATCAAGTGAGAGCATATTAATTATCAGGTGTCAGATATTAAGTGTCAGGGATCAGTGTCAAGTATAAACATTTAGTGTCAGCTAATTAACATGTTGGTGTCGGGTAAGTTAAATACAGAGTTACAACATCATATGTCAGGTAACCATTCGGTTATGTAACATGGTACAGGAGAGCAGTACAGTTAAACATTTCAAACTCTTCACAACCATATCTATAGCAACAATAAATTAATCTATTAATTAGCTATGCGAAGCCGAGTGAAGCGGGAGCATATCTTGGCATACCCATTACAAGTATAATACCAGTCTAATGAGTTATAATAACGACCAACAGGTATTCGTATAACATGTTAATATTAAAAAATCACTCGCATATCATATATCATCTCGCATAATGATGCATCATGCATTAGAAGCCAGAATAGCATATCCCAGAAAAGGCACTGGCCTAATCACTAGAAAACGGTGTAAAATCCCAGAATATCAGAAATACGTGCAAGCCACCAATCCATATTAAAATATATAAATATAATTTTTAGAGAAAGAATTATATAGGAGAGAGGGAGGAGAGAGAAAAGAATAAAAGAGATAGAGATGTTGGAGAGAGAGAGCTAAAGAGAAAGAGAGTGAGAGTTATAGGAGAGAGAGGGGAGTTGTGCTGGAAAGGGGGTAAATAGGGGATAAATGAAAGGGTAAATAGCGAAAATAAGAAAGAGGGGTAAAAGAGGAAAGAAGGAAAAGAAAGAAAAAAGAAAAGAAAGAAAAAAAGAAGTGAAAATCAGCGAGGAGGGGATGGGTGGCGGCTCTGGCCGCCGACGGCAGCCAGGGGGCGGCGCCGCCGCCAGGGGGCGGCGCCGCCGCCAGGGGGCGGCACGGCACGGCCTGGGCCCGGGGGAGGAAGGGGGTGGGGATGGATTTGTTATTGTGGTGTTTGTTGTTATTGTTGTTGATGTTGATGGTGAAGGTGGTGGTGCTTGTTGGAGGTGGTGTTGGTTGAAGATGGTGGTGTTGGGGAGTTGGAGGAGGAGGAGGAGATGGCGGTTGGGGGGTTGGAAGTGGAGGAGGAGGTAGATTGATGGTGAATTGAAGAAGAAGAAGGAAATGGTGGTAATGGGTTTTGGTGAAAATTGGAGAAGAGGAGATGGTGGTTGAAGAGAAGGGAGGTGGAGAAGAGGAGAGGGGGACTTGAAGGAAACGTGGCCATCCCTAGGTGGTGGTGGTGGTGGCTGACCATGGTGGAAGAAAAGGAAGAAGGTGATGGTGGTGAATAGCGGTGAAGATGATGATGTTGTTAGAGTTGTTGTTGTTATTGGAGATCGAAGGTGATGAAGAAGGAGAAGAGGGAAGTTCTTTGGGTGGTTGGTGGAGGAGATGGCCAGAGGGGAGGCACTGGCGGCGGGTCTGGTAGTAGAGGCCGCTAGTGGTGAAGTAGGGGAGAGAGAAGGGAAGAGAGAGAAATGAGAGAGTATGAAAAAATATAAAAGAGAAAAAAGATAGAAAAAAAGAAAGAGAGAGTTGTGAAGTGAGAGGCTATGGGATGATGGGGGGCTGATAGTGGGTAGCTGGCCCACATGATGACCAGGAAAAAGTCAAAGAAAGAAGAAGAAGAAAAGAAAGAAAGAAAAGGGAGAAACACTAATATAAATATATTATTATAATAGGGTAAAATGTGACTGTTTCAGAAGCGCTCTCAAAAATTCTCAAAAATAGAAAATATTATTTTAAGATACTTGGTGAAATCAGATTCGAGAAATTGAATCTGATTTTCAAATTAAAACCTAAAATCATCCGACGATACTGGCGACACTAAAATCAGTGAATTTTCGATAAATTCAGAAAAATCTCCAAAAATGTATGTAGATAGAAAATGAGATTTTAAGAAGTAATGTGAAAGCTGTTTTTAAAATTCAACTCCATTTGAAAACTAAAAAAATCTGGGAAACGATCAGCGACACCAATTGACGCCGATTTTGAAGATTTTACAAATTAATTCTGAAAATTTTAGAAAATCATGAAAAATCTAAAATATTGGAAAATGATATTTGAAACTAAAATCGATCAAATTTGACCATCAGAAAGACTAAATCGAGCAATATACTAGGATCAGGTCCCCGGTTCAGACTAGGACTGACTCCGAGTCCATGAATCCGAATCCAATACAAAACAATAGCACAAATAATCATAAAACAAAAACAAATACAAAACTTAGTTAAAGAAATATGATAGAAAAATCAGAATACTTATCTAAGTACGTATTCTAGGAACGGGGTGTTACAACTCTGGATCCCTTTTGGGTCCCTTACTCTTTGATCTTCCCCTCTGGCCCTTGACAAACAATCCTAAGTCATCCTCCGTAGAATCTATCTTCTTCATTAGCTAGTTATTTTAGAGCATCTGCCTGACATCTTCTAATTCTAAGGTCTTCTTACATACATGATGGTGGTCGCCAAGTGGTCATAACTTGATGGAAAAGAAGAGAGTAACAAAAAAGCTTTGTCTTCTTCTTCTAGCTTAACTTCTAGAGCTAACAAGTCGGTTAAAATTCTATTAAAAGTATTGAGATATTATAGAATAGGCGTACCTTCCTTCATTCGAAGGTTGAATAATTGCTTCTTCATGAAGAGCTTGTTCGACAAACTCTTCACCATGTAAAAGTTCTCCAGCCTACATCAAAGATCAGCAGTTGTCTCTTATTTCATCACGTTGTAGAGGACTTCATCTGATAGGCACAGTATGATCATCGCCTTTACGTGGAAGTCAATGTCGTTCCACTCATCATCCTCCATCTTCGATGGCTTCTTCTCAATACCAAGTAGGGCCTTGTGTGCCCTCCTTCAAGAGTAATGATGTTACTCGCATCTTCCACATCAGGAAGTTAGACTTCCCGTCGAATTTCTCCATGTCGAACTTGGTTGTCACGGTTGTCTTGCTAGCCATCACTCTGATACCAATTGTTGATAATCTATCACTGATTAAACAACAGAGAAACACCGAGTTGAAGACGTGGTAGCGGAAGCGGAAGCGTAGAAGATCTACCACTAGCAAGTAATTGAAAACTAAATCAACACACAACCAAAGAACACAAGATTTAAAACAAAGAAAAAAAATAAGAGTAACAAGAAATCTCTCTCTTATAACTCTAAATTATGGAAATCTGAAATTCTCTTGAATTCTTGACACACTTTCAAAAGGTCACCCAAGGGGTTTATAAAGGAACCTAGGATGATCCTAATTCTTCACAAACTCCAATAACCAAATCAGCACTGCCTTAGAGAAATAGAAAACCCGTATCCTAACCAAAACAGAAAATAAAACTATATTAGGAAACTGTCAGAACCTGTATTAGTCAACTAGGGCAAATCATTACTCTACTAATACCCAGTATTAGTGACTACATCCAGAATCTAGTCAACTACTGTAATGCAATATGAGAATCCAACTTTCTGTAGCAGGGCCTAGTCAACGATACCAAAGTATCAGACTACTAGCCCATGGTCTAGTCGACTAATAAGACCTATTAGTCGACTAATAACATGCACAATGCTTATACATGTCCGTGCTTGATTTATGAAGCTTGTTACTCCTCCACCTGAAACTAAATTCTTCTCTAATGAATATGAGGCACTCCAAATACTAACACATGTTACTCTCAACGTATGAGTTGGTACTCTCGGTGACATGACTTTTACCGATAACTCTAGCTGGATATGGAGCATAAAATTCAGACTTCGCGTGAAACTCGCTGATGGACTCTGTGATGACATTCGCATAAGTGAGGCCAAGACTGAGGCATTTGCTGTTAAAGATCACAGAGGAGAATGTATGTTATTGTGTTCACTTTTGTTTTTTTCTCCATTTCAGTTTAATTCAGTAACCAAGAGTCATTTTGCAGTATACAAGAAGCACTATCCACCTGCATTACATGATGAAGTATGGAGATTGGATAAAATAGCAAAGGATGGAGTGTAGACTGTCTAAAAATCATTGAAGATAAGTCATCAGATAACAGAGTCCATGTTTCGGACGCAAGGCTAATCGAAGCCACTCGTGTAGAGCCAAGACGCAGGGCTCAAAGCCCGCGTCCCAACACCACTGCAATGCCAAGACGTAGAAATAAAAGCCCGCGTCTCAGGACCACTTCAGTACTCAAACACAAAGCTTGAAGCCCGCATCTCACATGCGAAGCTCGATATAGAGTTCGAAGCTCGAGTTTCAACACCACCGCGGCGCCCAAATGCGAACCTCAAGACTCGCGTCTCAGACGAGAAGCTCGACACAAAGTTTGAAGCTCACGTTTCAACACCACCGTGGCACCTAAATGTGGAGCTTAAGACCCTCGTCCAGCATTACCTCAACGGCTAAACGCAGGGCTCAAGCCCACGTTCTAACTGTAGAGGAGCCCTGCATCTCAGTTATAACTACCCCTATTACTGGGCAAAGTACTACCCACGTAATGAGGGGAGTTAACCCCTATTATGGAGGGTTTTAAGGGGACAATTTTACCTCTGAAACCCCTATAAATAGCTCAGTTTGCTATTGAAGAGGGGCCAAAATTTTTAGCTGAGGAATACTTATAAAGAGTTAAACTCTTCTACCAACTTGCTGAGTTCAAGTTTTTGCCTAAAATCTCTAAATCTCTTTGAGATTTCATTGGATAGGAGCTGTGCTACTCCATCAGTGATCCTAGAAGAAGAATTTCACAAGAGCTTGATGTTCACCCGGTCAACGAAAAATAAGAATCACTTTTCACTGCTACGCAAAGAACCCAGCCTTAAACAAGAGGGGATCTGAGCTTGAGCGTCTCCTCTCTCTTGTAGTTGAAATTTTGAATTGTAATTTTTCTTTGATTCAAGAAAATTTTGCAATACACTTTCAACTTTCCTCCCCGTACATGGAGCACTACACAAGAAGTTGGTCACTATAAATATCATCACTGTCGAAGATTTTATTTCTCTTCTGGTCAGGGATCAGCAGAAACTGAGAAGTTGTGAGGACTAATACTCATTTTCCTTCTTCTTCGTTCTCGCGCCAATTTTACTGTGTTTCAGAGGACCACGCCGTTCTTATTAGGATTTTGCCTTGTTTTTCAAGAGGAGATGTTGGTTCAAGAAAATCCAATTGAGTAGGAGAAGACGATGGCTAGAAGCAGATGAAGCAAATCAAGGTGAAGCAGTTTTCTTTTCAGGCGATTGTGAGTTTTCTTTTCAGGATGACTATGAATAGGATTCAATTCCTATTCAATGATGATTTGTTTCTAAAGATTAAAGAGTTTAGAATCTTTCTAGGTCAAGGAGATCAACTCCTAATATGATTGATCATGATTTTTTAAGCATCCAATGGTCAAGATCATCTCATAGTCCAAATAGAATTTGTATTGTAAAATCCTATAAATAAAGATTGTAACCCACTATTGTAAGGTAGAGCAGAAGAGCAGAAGAAAAATTATGGTGAACAACAATATAAGACCTTAAAAAACTAAGAAGGCCCTAAAAAGTCAAGAAAGAGAGGAGCATAGTGAAGATGCATAGGGAGAAGATATACTCTTGCAATCTAGGCGTAGATTCAAGGGTAAAGTGAATACTCTTATATCATCAAGAAGAAGGTTAGATCTCTTTGTATCAAGTTTATTAATAAAACTCTCTCAAGTTCTCTCCCCGTTAGGCCATGTTTTGGCCGAACTATGTTAAATTTTGTGTTCTTCTTATATCTTTTAATATTCATCTTGTGTGCTCGAGGTCATCGACCTAATGGCGTGCTTGAGGTCATCGGTGGGGATCTCCGTATCTCCCAACTATTGGTATCATAGTTAGTATGGTATCCTGAGTTATGCAAGAAATAATTGGCATCGAGCATATCAATTTCAGTTACAACAAATGGTATCAGAGCTGATGGTGTTCGTTCAAGACTTGAGTGCTATAGATGAAGAAGATGTCAAGTCGATGGAGTTCGGCAGAGGCATCTGTAGACTGTCTAAAAATCACTGAGGACAAGTCATCAAAAAGCAGAGATCTCGAAACTTCAGACACAAGGCAGCATAGCCACTAGCGCAGCACCAAGACGCGAAGATGAAAACCCGCGTATTAATGTTACTACAATAACAAAGACGCAGAGCTCGAAAGTAACGTCTCAGCACCACCATAGTATCAGGATGCAAGGGTCAAAGCCCGCGTCTCATATGAAGCTTAACGCAGAATTTGAAGTTCGCGTTTCTCAAGCGTTACTTCAGCGATAAAACACGAGGCTCAAAACCCGCGTCTCGGTTATACTGCCCTCAGTACTAGGTCAATTACTGCCCACGTAATGAGGGAGTTAACTCCCATTATGGAGTATTTTTAGGGGATAATTTTACCCCCCTGAAACCCCTATAAATAGTTCAGTCTACTACTGAAAGGCGAGAGAGTTTTTGGGTCGGGATATTTAGTCAGAAGAACTTTGGTTGCAGGCTTTAGAAAGACCAGAATCTCCAACTGAGAAATACAAAGGAGAGAAACTCTTCTAACAACTTGCTGAGTTCAGTTGGTTCTTGCCTAAAGTCTCTTTGAAATTTTTATTGGACAGAAGCTGTGTTACTCCGTCCTCCATCCAAAGAGAAGATTCCCAAGAGGTCGTCACGTTCACTCGGTCAACGAAAAACAAGATTCACTTTCCATCGCCATATCAAGAACTCGGCATTAAACAAAGGGAAGATTTGAGCTTGAATATCTTCCCTCTCTTATAATCAGATTATTGATCCGTTGTAACTTTCTTTACAATCAAATAAAGAATTTACACGCGCCTTCAATTTTTTCCACCAAATAAGAGATGGCGACTCCGCTAGGGATGACTTTCTCTACTGATGAGCAAGCTGTGGCGCAAGGTGACGTCACCTACATGGGGGAAATGATCGAATCACTTGCCGTAGAGTTCAATCAGGCAAAGTATGAAGAGTTTCTCTCTTTCGGCTCAAAGAGCCCTAGGGCGTGGCAGTACCGCAAGGTCTCCACGGGGACCCGCTCTCAAGTCCCTTCAGAAGTTTCTTCAGACGCAACTAGTGCGAGGAGTACCATGGCAAACCGCATCACACGTAAGGCCCGCGTCAACGTCTCCCACGAGACCGGCGAGGTCAGTGTGGTTGACATTCAGCCTGCTTACGCCCGTCCTCTTCCTTAGCTCTAGGTTACCTAGAGTTCCCAACAACCCCTACGGCTTAACTAGAATGCTGAACGTCGACAGAGACAAAGCGCGCATCAACTATAGACTCAAGAAGTTAAAACAACTATCTGTCCAGTAAGCTACCCAACAGATAGAAAACGCGAGGCTCAAGCTCGCGTCTCTTCTGAACTACGTCAGACGCGCGAAGTCCGCGTTTGGAGACCTAAACGCAAAGCCCATAAGTCTTGCGTTTCTGAAGCTTTACTTCTCAAACGCGACGTTCAGCAGGCGAGGCTGTGCCTCTCCTCAGAGACACGAGACCCACGTCTCTACAACCAAACGCGAAATTGAGAAAGTCTGCGTGTCTCAACTGTCGCTAACCAAATGCGACAATCAGCAACGCAAGGTCCACATCTCTTCTCAATAGAGACGCGAGACCTGCGTTTTAGAGCCAAAGTGCGGAAGCTGCGTCTGTGTTACAGAACATGGGCTTCGCATCTTGGAACCCTGCGTCTCAGATTCGCGACGCAAGGATGGCTCTCAGAAGCTAAAAAGCCTTCGAAGACCCGAGGCTAATCTCTTCAGTCCTCCTCCGACGGATCTAAGAGGTTACTTGACAAAGAAAAAGAGTGCTAATCAGGTTGCTCCATCTTGTTGCTGTGAACGGCTCATTACTGCAATGCTCTCTAAATGTCGCTGCAAGTCACATGTAAGCAAGCAGTCGGTATACAGACGATTAACCTCAACCTCCTGATCAGCCAAAAGGCGTCGTTCTCACAGAAGGGGAACCATCTCTGAAATGGAATACCCTGAAGTCACTGCAAATATGGCAAGCCAAAGTAGGGGAAAACAACCGACAGTCAGCTCTGACGTCTGATACGGAACCAGAATGAGTGTACCAGCACACTCGCACTCGGACTGGTGTAGTAGCCCTGATTGACTACAGTGCCCTAGCCCGGAGCATTGAATCACACTCTGCCATCGCAGAATCACAGGCCTCGAATTCTTCTATAGAGAAGGAGCCTTTGCGTACATGACAAACACTCCTAAAGAGAACAGTAAGCCCAGGTCCAGAGGGAACAATTCGATATGATTCGCGCTCAACAAGAATCTATCGATACCCTTAAGCAAATGCTTGCACAATTGCTTGAAGACAAGATAAAGTCAACTGATAAAGCCTCTTCTAAGAAGTCTAAAGGCAAACGGAAGGAAGGGGAAAGCTCATCTCCCGTACATATCAAGGAGAAGGGGCAATCCAATTCTGAGTCCTTACCAATCAAAAAGGCCTCCAAGAAGCAGGAGTGGTCCGGTCATATCTGGCCGAGTGGGACCTCGTTCCGTACCCTTATAAGTTCAAAGCTCCGACCTTACAGGCTTTTGACGACAAAGGGTCACCGAATCAACATATGTATTACTTCAAGTCTCAAACGGGGAATGTAGTAGATAACGATACCATCTTGGTGCATTTGTTCATCGACACTCTAAAAGGGCTTTCCTTTGAATGGTTCATGAAACTCCCAAAAGGTTCCATCAGAAACTGAGGTGATTTGGAGAAGCTCTTCCTAACACAGTTCTTCAAAGACGACTTAGAGGTTACCATGCCAACTCTCCTGGCAACAAAGCAGCGAAAGAGAGAGTCCGTCAAAACATTTGTGAAAAGAATTCAGAATATGGCACTCCAATGTCCTAGCGGTATGACCCAAGCCATCCTAGTGGAAACATGCCATCACAATCTACAAACTTCACTCACTAGCCCAGATAGGGGTTGCTGAAAGTCGCATCTGGAGGTAATTGGTCCAGCAAGGTGAACAGGCTGAAGAGATTGTCGCCAGGGTTAAGCCAGAAGAAAATAAGCGCAGACCCGAAAAGTCGACAAGGTGCGCACAAGAAGTATCTTTTCAATCAAAGAGAAGGATACATTGACGACAGAGACAAAATCCCCCGTTAACTCTCAGCCAACCAGAGGGGTGTTTTCCATTGATTTGCGAAGGGAAAAATTTACAAAAAAAGTATCGAGGAGCTAAATTATAAGTAATTCTTTGAAGTAAGAAGATTACAGGTAGATCTCCTCTGAGATTTCTGGGAAGTGTACCGGTAGGAATCTGATCAGCGCGCGATCACTTTATTCTTTGACAATGCGATCAGTCAGATGATCGGACTGCCGCCTGATGCTATTCCCTTGAGGGAGGTAAAAGCATCTGATGTGGTCAAATTCGTTAAATATCACGTCATCTACAGTTTTGGTGTACCACGACGGATTGTTCATGATAATGAGCCCCAGTTCGTCAGCCAGGCTTTTTTAGAGGTTCTACAACAAGTTTAGAATCCAGAGTGTGTCCTCAACGACATACTACCCAGTCGCTAACGGCCTCGCAGAAGCTTTCAACAAGACTATTACGAAACTTCTCAAGAAATTCATCTCGAAAAGCCAACGTGACTGGGACGACAAGTTAGGTGAATGCTTATGGGCCTATCGCACGACGATTCGAACCCCGATGAAGGCTACACCTTTCTCCTTGGTATATGGGTGTGAAGTTGTAATCCTACTAGAAATCAAATCACATCTCTACGTGTCGCCTTGACGGCAGAAATGACGAATGAGAAGAAGCATCGACTGCGACTCCAAGAGCTGGAGGCTTTGGACAATAAACGCCTACAAGCTCAACAGCAAATCGAGCTCTATCAAGCTCGAATTAGCAGAACCTTTAACAAGAAAGTCAAGGAACGAACTTTTAAGAAAGACGAGCTTGTCTTAGCTATCAGAAGACCTATGGTAATGACACATAAGACCAAAGGAAAATTCTAACCCAAATGGGAAGGACCATTTGTAGTAGAGTCGGTCTACTCAAATGGAGCATATCGTCTCATAACCTCAGACGGTGATATGCTTATGATTGCCAATTGTTGAAGAAATGTTATCCTTAATAGCACTCTTCTCCCGATCAGGTTAATACTACACCTTTGATCAAACTCCAGGTCCAAGAAAAGCTTCTTCCCTTCATTGGATCATATCACGGGCGACCAGTGTCAAGCTGATCAAGCGATGGTCACATCATGATGCATGATGTAAATATTGACGAAGAAATAAAATGCAAAACTCGGTTTTAGCTTAGTTACTCTTCTATTGACATCCGACGCCTCCAATGGCTAAGGATAGAGGAAAATGTTAGCTTTTAAGTCCAACATAAGTCTTCGACAACTCATCATGCTGAGGGGAATAACATGGCCAGCCCACTCAAACGGTAGTTGGAAAGGCACACCAAATTCATTGATAGTGGAGGCTTTGCTAAAAATCCTAAGAGACTTGGTCCAATCCTCTCCTCCAAAATCTCCTACCAATTCTCACCCAAAGAATGATAGGGCCACAAAATACTTGTGTTCATCTCCCTAATGAAATGAACTGGGATTTGTCAAGTTAATATTAAACCTCTGACAAACCAGAGTTTCCAATTCGCAGTGAATTCAGTCAAGTTAATACTATACCTCTGACAACAAAACTCATTAGAAATCCTCGCTGGTATGTTAATACTACACTTCTAACGATAAATTTCCCATGTCTCACGAAATCAACGATCGTCACGTTAATATTAAACCTCTGACAGTTCATTTTACTTTCTATCTAAAATCCCCTACCAATTCTCTTCCAGAGAGTGGTAGGTCCACAAATGCAATCATTGCTATATTAACACTATACATCTGACAATGAAAAACTTTGATACTCCCCAACGAGTACAAACTTCACTTGTCTCTCCTCTACATGGAGTCTCGAATCTTCAAATTCTTGTCAAGTTAACACTACACCTCTGACATTCCAAATTTCACTTATCAATTCTCATCAATAGAAAGACAAGTCTTCAAAATTGCTCCTATCGCAAACCAATTCTTGTTAAGTTAATATTACACCTATGACATTCCAAACTTCACTTGTCAATTCTCATCAATAGAATGACAAGTTCTCAAAATTGCTCATATCACAAATCAATCACTGTCAGTTAACATCACACCTATGATAAGTTACTGTTAAGTTTAACACTACACCTCTAACAGTAATTAAGTTGCTGTCAAGTTCAAATTAAACCTCGCTGTCAAGTTCAAATTAAACCTCTGGCAGTCACTTTTCCTCAGACTTCCATATCGAAGCTGAGATGAGCGATGCTATTTCTAACCATCACACCTCTAGCGTCTAGTTCATTGCTAAGTTCAACAAAACACCTATGACAATGACTTTCCCTCGAACTTCCCTATCGAAGTCAAGATGACCAATGCAAAGTTCAAAATTACACCTCTAGCATTACCTTCACTGTCAAGTTTAACATTACACCATGATAGTGATGTTTTCAGTTTTCAAATGAAGCTGAAACTCCCGTTAAGCCAAGTTAATATCACACCTCTAGCTTACATTTCTGTCAAGTTAATATCACACCCTGACAGTAATCTTAATTCCTGAAATGGAATTTTTCCCAACTTTGACTTGTTAAATAATTATCGTATTTTTAGCAAGTCAAGAGTCCCTACTTCTATGTGTCTGATTTTCAATGCAAAAAAGAATTCAAGGCATATCAAAAGATAAGAAAAAGTGTCACTTTTATTTATATTCAAACATATAAAAGTGATACAAGACGCTCTCTTATACAGTAAGATTGAGTGTTACAATAAAGGAGTACAAAGAAGTCTCTCTCTCAGCGAAAGGTTGCACTCACTTCTCAAGACATCTACACTGCTCCAAATACAAGATGTTTGGAAGAGCGTCAAAGAAAGGTTCCTCTCTTCTTCCACTGAATCATGTCGCAGTTGACCAGTGTTGAGACGACCGAGTGCTGATTACATCATGATGCATGATGTAAACATTAAAGAAGCTCATCGTTAACCAAGAGCAATGGTGTTTCTCGAGCTCGAAATGCAGAAGAACATTCTGATTTTACCCAACCAACTGGTGTGGGCCGTAATCCTTTGATTAATGGCAGATTTTGCCACCAGAAAGCTGGATCTTCCTTAAATAAAATTGGCAAAGGGAGGATCCAAGATGTTATTGGTGACATCCTCTTTCCTGTGGCCTCCAAGGACACCATACTCACCACCATACCCACTGTGACCATGACAAACCCGGGGCATTGCTGGTGCGTCATGTCTAATAAGGCCTTGACGGATGTCATTAACCGCGCGAATCCTCCTTGCCCATAAACAGGAGCTTTAATTCCCCGAGTGCTCGCCAATCGAACAAGCTCGCTGGTCGAAATATTCTCCCAAGAGCAGCGAAGACGCAAACGACTGACGGAGACTGCCAGAACCTGTAAGAAGAAAAAACCAAAAGGTTAAAATTATGTTAAGGCAGAAACAAAAAAAAGGGCAAAAGGGCAGACGTGAGACTGAGGTTGTGAACTTTAGACACGGAGTTGGCCAGTGCAGATCTGAACGCAGTCTGGTGTCAGACCTGCATCCAAGATACAAGACGCGAGGTAACCCAGACGCAGAGTTCGCCACACTCGCTTTTGAGATAGGGATTACCATAGCTAAGTCCAGAGGTCTCAAAAGAGTTAGAATTCTCTCAAGTTAAGAACCTCAAACGCGGGCTTTATGTACAAAACTCACATCTTAAGATCCAAGTACAGAGTTTATCACACTCGCGTCAATGGATTTGTCAGTTAGAGTTCAAAGTCAATGAGTTCGCGCTTCATTAAAAAGTCTGAAAGATGTGACTTCCAAACACGGGCGCATCAATCAGATTTCAAGAGAAGGTCAAGAGATCGAATTTCTTCAATGGACAGGAAGGCAGAAACTCAGTAGGACTGAGTATTTCATGGCGATAACTGGTTCCTACCCGGAGAAGAATTCTCTAGAAGTTGAACTTTATGCATCAAGGCACGGCCATAAAAAGCATTTAAAGCGATACTTTTTTATCTTGAAATCACTTGAGAGTGGTAATCTTTAAAGAAGATTAAAGGAAAGCATGGAAGCTTTGAGTTCTTGCTGTCCATTGGAACACATCCTCTTAAAGGAAAGAAGGACAAATCAGGATGAAGATCCTCAGAGCGCATGCTCTCAAAGGGAAACAGTCTAGATGATGGACTGTTAAGGGGGTGAGGCCTATTTATAGGTAAGCCATAAGGCTTACAATTAATGGCATAAAATTCAAAGTTATCAGCCTTAATTCCCGCATGAACATCAAGTCCAATAAGGAGTTGACGCGTGGATTGCCACTTCGGGAAACATTAAAGGACACAAGTCGCCAATCGTCAACGCCGACTTGGCATTTAAAGATTCAACAAGATCTTTAAGACGGGCTGCATGTGATGCCTAGGAGGCGCGTCAGGCGCAGACTCAGAGGTCGCATCCACAAGTTCACATCTTTTCATAAACCCGAGGGCTGCGTTCCTTTCATTCCTACTGAAGAAGCCACTACCGCGTCTCCTGAAATGGTTCAGAGACGCGTCTCCTCAGCAAGCTGGAACCACCCTCCACGACTATTCAGACTCGTACTTCAAAGTTTGTGCCCTCCCAAGGGACCTGAGTTGCGTCACTATTGAGTCAGAGCCACGTCCCCATCAACCAGCTGAGACTCGCTCGTCATTCTTGAGGAACCCAAAATCGCGTCTCCATTGCAGATGAGAGCCGCGTCTCGCTCAAAAGAAAACTCTGTACAGCTTGAGTTTATTATTCATGGTCGTACCCTATCAAAACGACAAAGGACTGCATTTTCACAAACAGTTAAGGAGTACGACTATGAAAACTGAGTTCACCCAGGCAGCAAAAGAGTCTGAAAGGATAAAGACGAGACAAAAATTGGATAATTTTTATTATTTGGCCCGAAAATAATAAAAATAATACAAATACTCTAATTTACAAAAGGAGTGCTACAAAATGAAGGAGGCTAATAATCCTGCTTCGCCAAAGAACGGATTTGTTCCTGGAGGCGATGCGTCTCGTGTTGACGCGCCCTTTCAGCTTCCACTAGCGCTTGGACCCGCAGCTCTTCCTTGGACAAAAATCTCTTCGTAGCCAGTTGCGCCTGAAGAGACTCCAACTTGGAGGAATGAGCAGTAAGGTTTTTCTTGAATCTGTGTCCTGACAGTTTCCAGCTCTTTCAGTCTTTTTCTAGCAACAACAAGTTTCTCCTCATTGGCCTCAATCAAGGCTTGCACCCTGGCAACAGTTATCCGAGCAGTGATGATAACTTGCTCTGCACTCTGGATGACGATTTCAGATTCCTTTGAATCGCCAATCAGTCTTTTGTGGTCAGCATGGAAGTGCTGGAGATGGTGGGCTTTTTCGGCCATTTGCTCCTCTATCTCTTTTCTCTCATGTTCTTGAGCGGCAAGAAGCTTACTCAATGTCACCGAGCCTCATCCATTGAGCCAACATTCTCCAGGGTCTTGAGCTCCTTTAGGTGGCTCCCCAGCTGTTCAACCAGCATCAGGCACGCCCTAGCTTGCAAAGGACTTCCAGCGTGACCGATGTTCTCGATCTGATTCTCGAGAAGTTTCCGGGCAAACTCAAAGGAACTGCCCCCGAAAAGGATCAAGTAGATACAGGACCTCATGAAAGCAAAAAATTGTTGCACCATTTGACGTGCTAGCTCTTCCATAATGTCATTAGCTAGAGATAACCCTGTTGATGTACCCAGACCCCCTTTTCATGACAGGACAAGAGACGGGAACCAGTTTAACTTGTGTAGGGGTGAGGCTGACAACAGGCTCGTCAAACACTAGGTCGTCGTCAATATCTCCGGGACAGTTATTGTTGTAGCAGCTTCCACTACAACAGAAGCAACAGCAAACTTTACTGCACTGGGTTCCCCGGCCGAAGTTTGAACTGTGCTATCTTCTGCACCAAGGCTTGCTGCAAGATCCTCTACTTGAGTTATCCCAGTGCTCTTTGCAAACCACAATATTAAATGTCAGTGGTAATGATAAAAAAAGAGTATCCAACACGTCAGTATTCTCTTACCAAGTTGAAGATCTGAATATGGCAAATCTCTAGATAAGCCACTTAGGGATGAAGGCTCCCCGACCTTAGCGGTTGCACCATCATGAGGCATCCTGGTAGCGGGAGCTTCAAGGCCCTCTTGTTGGGTCAGCTCCTGAATCATCTCCTCAATATGAGAAGAAGTTGTTGCGGCTTCACTACCGGCAGCCAGCCTTGTAGAAGAAAGTCAAAAGGAAATGTTAGAACTCATTCCTAACTTGATGGGGAACCAGCTCAGGAGGACAAAGAAAATACCTTTAGTAGCGGTGATCCTTGCTATCGGCAAAGCCGTCACAGGGTCGTATCCCTGTATCTCTTCCTTCGAGATATGCGAGAATTTGCTCGTATCAGGAAGTACGGGTTCATCACCAAAATCGACTTATTCGCCAGAATAATCTCCATGTTCTTCGGACGATGAAGACAATAGCTCAACACAAGAGGCCTCAATAATCGAGACCTTAACACTGAGTACCCTAGTAGTAGGGCTGGGATCAATAATCCACAAGGCGGGCATCAATACATTGGGAGACCCAGGCTGCTGCACCTCCACCCTTCTCCCATGAGCAGAAGAAAGTCTAGGTTGAGTCGAGATCCCCGGAATCTTAACGCCATCCTACGGTTGCTCAACCTCTTCAGCCATGATGGGTTCATTCGCGAGCTCCCCTTCCTCTAGGATCACGGGACCTCGACTGCGCAGACCGCGGGAGCAAAGGACGGGGACTTCTTCCTCCTCTCCTTCTCCTCCCCTTGCTCCTCAACACCAAGAGGAACTACCTTAGGCATCGAAGCTTCAGCCTCTGATTCCCTCCAAGCCTTCTTTGGGATAGGCTCACCCTTGAAAGCAGAGCCGCGGGAACGTTTGGCCACAGCCTGCTGACTCTTTCCAGCAGGTCGCCCCTTTGGTGTTACTGTCCTTGGCTCCATCCCTGCTTCCCCTCCTGTTTCCTCTCGGCCACTCGATACTCGTCCATACCTCGCACACGTTTGTTAGACTCCAACTTGGTTTCATAAGATGCCTTGATGCTCTTAATGCAAGAGGTATTTATTTCAAAACTAGGCATCCTACTAGTCAAGGAGTACCATATGCAGAAACTGAGACTGGTATGACAGTTGGGCACTTGTGAGGTAGGCTAAAAATAGTTTTTGTCCCCCCAGTTACATTGTAGTACCACGCCCGAGCACCTTCAAATAAATTTTCGCTGAAGCAGAGGTCAGCGTTGGGGTTGCGAACATATAGTTGATCATAGCCGAACTGCCGAGCAAAACCACTGGGCATGTAAGGCTTGATCGTACATGAATTTCCTTGCCGGAAGATCAGATATCTAGGCCGAATATTGATCAGCCACCAGAAGACTCCCGATGGCAGCCTTGTGAAATCATCTGGTCTCGCAAGGTCGGCAAACTTATCCCCATAGGACACATCAGCAATCTCAGGGAAGCAACGGTCGAGCTGATAGT